>JAGXJF010005764.1:0-190367 GCA_019208055.1 Stipa capillata | reverse complement strand
TTTGCTTGCTATTCCATGTGCCGAGCTTATTCGTGCAAGGGTGCTCGGTGCTGCTCGTTCTAGATTTTTGTATTGAACAAGTTTATGTTTTTGCCTTCTTGAGGTCGTAGAGATGATGGGGTTACGGTGTATCTTCATTGAAATTCTCCAAACTATAATTATAGTAGATGCAGTTCAATGGGCATTTTCGGCCCTAGGGTTTATTATTTCCGTTTAGCATTATTTTTGAATGGATGATTCTATTTTATTTCCTGTTTGAGCTAAATAATACATTAGATGGTTTCATGAATTTCTTCGTGATCTTTAGGGATGTCGGGAAGCAATTGCTTTCGCGGTTTAGGATTTTTTTTTAGTTTTAAACTTGGGTTAATAAAGAGACAAGGGCCGAGGCAAGGAATTAGGGTTTTGGGTGCGGCAAGGCGGAGGTAGCTATGGTAGGTCTTATGGACGCTATCTCCTTCTCTTAGGTGCATTTGTGATGAAGTGCCGTAGGAGGTTCAGGATTTACTGAGTGCGATGTTAGGTTTACTTGGATTAGGGTTCAGTCGGGAGGGTGTGCGTGTGTGGCAGAGGGAGGCAGGGGTATGGGGTTTGAGATAATTCTTTTGTGTTGGTTCTAGATGGGTCGGTGGTAAGGTACCGTCGACACGGTGACGGATACTATGCGTGCATTGTTTTAGGGTTTTAGGTGCGTATATAGCGCGTGTGCGCGGGTTCGTGTGTGTATTGGATGCATGATGGGTTTAAACATGTTTGATTTATATGCAATTAAGCGGATAAGCGGGTTTACGAAGATCGGGGTGTTACAAACCTACCCCCCTTAAAGAGAATCTCGTCCCCGAGATTCCTCAGACTGGAATAGGTGGGGGAACTTGTCCATCAGGAAGTCTTCTCGTTCCCACGTGGCTTCTTCTTCGGTGTGGTTCTTCCACTGGACCCTTGTGGAATTTGATGCTTTTATTCCTGGTACGGGCGTTCTGCACTTTCCAAATCTTGATGGGTTGTTCTCTATAGGTGAGATCTTTGTCAATGTCCAAATCCTGGTACTGAATTTGCTTTGTAGGTTGCTTCAAGCATTTCCTTAGCTGCGACACATGGAATACATTGTGCACTTCCGATAGTTCCGGTGGTAGTTCCAACTGATATGCTACTTCACCTCTCCGTCCTTCGATCTTGAATGGTCCAACGTATCGAGGTGCAAGTTTGCCCTTGACATTGAATCTCTGAGTTCCCTTAAGAGGCGTCACTCGCAAATACACATAATCTCCTGGTTTAAATGTGACGTCTTTCCGTTTAGGGTCAGCATAGCTTTTTCTGTCGTGACTGAGCTGCCTTTAATCGATCCTGGATGAATCTCACTCTTCTTTCTTCCGCGTCTTGAAGAATATCGGGACCGAAGATTTTTCCTTCGCCGGTCTCGGACCAATTTAGAGGGGTCCTACATTTTCTTCCATATAATGCCTCAAACGGGGACATTTGCAGACTGGCCTGATAACTATTGTTATAGGAGAATTCTGCGTATGGTAAACTGTCTTCCCAGCTATCCGCCGTAGGTCAATGCACATGCCCTCAGCATGTCTTCCAAAATTTGGTTCACCCGTTCCGTTTGTCCGTCGGTCTGCGGATGATAAGCTGTGCTGAAATTTAACCGGGTTCCCAGGGCTTCGTGTAGTTGTTCCCAAAATCTAGAGGTGAACTGAGTGCCTCGATCCGATATAATCCGTTTGGGTACCCCATGCAAACTGACTATTCTAGCTAAGTATAGTTTGTGGCCAATTGATCTCCTCTGAATGTGGTTTTGACCGGCAGAAAATGAGCTACTTTGGTTAATCTATCTACTATGACCCAAATGGAATCATTTCCCTTTCTCGTTCTTGGAAGTCCTACGATGAAGTCCATGCCAACTTCGTCCCATTTCCATTCGGGAACTTTAATGGGTTGAAGCAGACCAGCGGGTTTCTGATGTTCGGCCTTCACACGCTGACATATGTCACACTGGGCTATAAAACTTGCTATTTCTCTTTTCATTCCATGCCACCAAAACTTTTCCTTCAAGTCTTGGTACATCTTTGTACCTCCGGGGTGGATGGAATATCTGGATTCATGGGCTTCCTTCAAAATAAGTCCCTTAGTTCCTCACAGTCGGTACGCATAGTCTATCTTCGAACCACAGGGTTCCTTCATCATCTTCTCTAAATCCATTTGCTTTACCAATCTTTATCTTTTCCTTGATACCTTCTATGCTCTTATGTCCCCTTTGAGCTTCTATGATCCTTGCCGTGAGAGATGGGGTCACTTCCAAATTGGCCACAAAACCTCTTTCGACTAAACCAAGGTTAGCTTTTCGAATTCCTTATGTAGCTCGGGTCGGGTTTCTGAAGTATGGTGTTCAGGGTAGCTGGTTTCCGGCTGAGGGCATCAGCCACTACATTAGCCTTTCCGGATGGTAGTGTACCTCCGAGGTCATAATCCTTTATTAACTCCAACCATCTTCTCTGTCTCATGTTGAGATCGGACTGGGTGAATATATATTTCAAGCTTTTGTGATCGGTGTATATTTCACAGCGGTTACCAATGAGGTAATGCCGCCAAAGTTTCAGGGCATGCACTACTGCTGCTAATTCCAGGTCATGAGTTGGGTAATTCATTTCGTGGGGGCGTAGCTGCCTGGAAGCATAAGCGACTACTTTCCCGTCTTGCATTAGTACGCATCCAAGTCCATGTCGGGATGCATCGCAGTAGATGTCGAAACTCTTCTGGAGATCGGGTAATGTTAATACAGGTGCTGATGTCAATCTCTTCTTCATTTCCTGGAAACTATCCTCGCACTTCTTCGTCCATTGAAACTTCTGATCTTTCTTCAATAACTGGGTCATGGGTCTAGCCAGCTTCGAGAATCCTTCTATGAGCGGCGATAATACCCTGCTAGACCTAGGAAGCTTCGGATTTCGGTCACAGTTTTGGGTGGCTTCCAATCAAGAACATCCTTAACCTTACTTGGGTCTACGGCTATACCTCCTGCGGACACTATATGTCCGAGGAATCCAACTTCTCTGAGCCAGAATTCACACTTGCTGAATTTGGCATACAGTCGATGTTCTCTCAGCTTTTCCAATACTATCCTCAAGTGCTGTTTGTGTTCTTCGTCTGACTTGGAGTAGATTAGAATATCATCGATAAATACCACTACAAATTTATCTAGGTATTCCATGAACACTTTATTCATCAAGTTCATAAAATAGGCTGGGGCATTGGTCAAACCGAAGGGCATGACTGTATACTCATATAATCCGTACCGGGTGGTAAAAGCAGTCTTTGGTATATCCTGTTCCCGGATCTTTAATTGATGATAGCCGGATCTTAAGTCTATCTTGGAAAATACTTGGGCTCCATTTAGTTGATCAAATAGGTCATCGATCCGTGGGAGGGGATATTTATTTTTAACAGTCACTTCATTCAAGGCTCTATAGTCTACACACATGCGAAGTGTTTTATCCTTCTTTTCCACAAACAATACCGGTGATCCCCATGGTGACGAGCTTGGTCGAATAAATCTTTTGCCCTCAAGCTCTTCTAACTGCTTCTTTAATTCCTCTAAGTAGTTGGCAGACATCCGGTAGGGTCTCTTTGCTATTGGTGCCGTACCAGGTATCAACTCAATCACAAATTCCAATTCTCGGTCTGGTGGCATTCCTGGCAATTCCTCCGGAAACACATCGGGGTATTCTTGCACTACTGGAACTTGATTTAACTCTGGTGTGGTTAAATGGTTGAGGATGCTGGAACTGTTTCGGGGTGGGTTAGGGGAGAAACTAACCGTTTGGCCCTGAGCATTGGTGAGGGTGACGGTTTTGGTTTCAAAATTAATGATTCCCTTGAACTTGGGTAACCAGTTCACTCCTAAGATCACATCTATATCCTCTGATCCTAAGACAATCAGATTGGCTGGAAACTCTACACCCCCCTTATGCGGATGCTTACGTTCTTGCAACAATGCCTAGTTTTAACCACCGATCCTGGTGTTCTTACTTGCATGGGGGTTTCATAAGATGGACTTCTAATCGGTTCTTGTCCACGAATCTCTTTGAGACAAATGAATGCGATGCGCCTGAATCAAATAATACGGTTGCAAGCACTGAATTAACAGGGAACGTACCCATCACCACGTCGCTTGCGTCCTGAGCTTCCTCTGCGTCGACATGGTTCACACGTCCCTTGCTGAAGTTCTGGGCTCCCTTGGATCCTTGGCTTCTGGTTGGCATTGGGTGTCCTTGACGTGGGCGTTGATCGGAGTGTTCTGGAGCTTTCTTAGGACATTCTCGGGCAAAGTGCCCGCTTTCACCACACGAGAAGCAGTTGCGGTTCCCCTGGTTCTTGTTTGAACCTTCGGCAGGGTAGCTACTGATATTGCTCCTTGGAGCAGTCTGGAAGTGGCGGGTACTGTGCTGGGGAACATATGGGATAGTCCTCTGTTGTTGCGGGGCAGCAGTCCGATGGACGGTCTTCTTCTCATAACGCGGGCGTTGGCGGGGCTCTCCTGAGACAAAGTGCTTGTCGCTCCTGCGTTTGCGGGTATCAATCAAGCCTCGACGTTTCTCTTCACGTTCAGAGCAGCGTTAACCAGTTGCTGCAAATCCGTAAAGGTCTGCGAGGATAATTGATACTGAAGGATCTGCTGGCAGGCCGTTCATAAACTTGTCCGTTAAAGCCTGCTCTGAGGTCAAGTCATCACCCGCGTACCGGGCTAGCTGGGTAAACTTATGGAGGTATTCTGTGACTGTCATTGTTCCTTGCTTCAGTCCGTAAAATTCCTGTTTCTTTAATCCCCATTAGACTAGCGGGAATATGGTGTTTGCGAAACATTTCCTTGAACATCGCCCAGGTGATCTCTGTGTCCTTAGGCTGTGTGCTTCGAATTCTCTTCCACCATGCAGCCGCGGGTCCTTGCAGGTACTGGGTAGCATAGAGCACCTTTTCTTGCTCATTACAGCGGGCTAATTCTAATTTTTCTTCAATCACCAATAGCCAGTCATCGGCGTCAAGTGGTTCGGTTGATTTGGTAAACACAGGTAGTGATGTTCTCTCTGAAATTCCGATAGTTTATTGGCTCTATTGGAGGGTTTCCAAGTAACAGTGCGTGTTGCACCGCAGTCTAGGTGGCTTCGCAGCTTCGACCTATGATTCTCAGTATATCTAACAGGGTTGGTTCTTCGGGTTGGGAATTCTGTGGTTGGTGGACGGATTCAGCACACTGGGACATTGGGTCCTCCTTCCGGCTGGGGTTGACTGGAGGCACTTCTTGTCCCTTCGGTACGGACTCTGTGTGAGATTTGGATTGTGACTTCTTGGCATTAGATCTCGCCTTCTGGGGATCAACGGGTGTCTTTGAGTGTGTTGGTTCAGCAGGTTTCGGGAGCTTGCCCTGAGCATCTGCTCCTGTTTTGCGGGCCTGGGAGTTGTTGTTGGTGTTGTGACTCATTGTCGATCTGCATAGGTGGTAAATGGGTTGGTCAGGTGTTTGAACTCTTTCAGCAGGAGGTAAGAGGGAAGAGGGGATTTATGGTGTAGCACAAACTCAAGGTCAAACACATTGCACAGATTGTCAGTGGTTGGGGCAACCAACCAAGAAGCGAATAAAAAACCAAGGAAACATTTTGCAGCATAAAAGGGAAAATACATAGAGGCACTTACACATACATTGCGCCTAAGGGCGCGGGCTAAGCCCTATTACAATATTACCAAATAGGGGCTTAAGATCATTGCTAGGCGGGGGCGACTACTCTACTCCCTACTTATCTAATCTACCTGGTCTAGGTCCAGGTTGGTGGGCTGGGTCAGGGGTATCTCCCCGTGAACATCTCCATTCTCGGAGGGCATCGGGGTGTTTTCTGGGGTGACCGTGTTCCTGTGGCGGTGCGCGGCTCGAGTGGTGGCCCGCATATGTAGAAAACAACCGAAGATAATCGGCGGGCATGGTTGGCAAAGAGCTGCCTCCCATCATCACAGGTACTCCTAGCAGAGGTGGGTCTTCCGGTGCCGGTGCTTGAACGGGTGCCGGGTTGGAATCTCGAGAATGAGGGCGGGGCGGTACAAGAGGGACGGAGTGCTGTGCTCGGGTAAGGGTGTCGATGAGCTGAATGAAGACTTCCGTCATGGCGACGAGGTACTGGGTGAGGTGGACGACGGCGACGTCCTGCTCGGCCTGGGTGCTGGCGTAGATGACTTCTCCTCCTGGTGCGCGGCTGGGGTAGAATCTGAAGGCTCGGCGACGCATACTTGGGACTACGGGGTGAAGTTGAAGGGTGGCCTCCCAAGCTGCTAGCTGGATAGCTAGGTCGGGGTTGGGCATCGGATGCCCGCGATGTGGAAAGTGGCGACGTGGTTGGCGCCGGCTTGGTAAATGTGTACGTCTGCCCAGTACACATGGTTGGGGTTGGAGGCTTCCTCCTGGTAGACGTCGTACTCGGGCCTCTGAGTGGCACCGAGGGCTCTCTGCGCGACGGTCCATAGGACATCTACAAAACCTGCTAGTCCTGCCGCGGTGGTTTCATCATAAAGCGCACCGCGAGGCATTGCTTTAGATGGTATAGAGAAGAAGGGGTACTAGGGTTTCTTACTCTTTAGGGTAGCGGAGAGGAATGAGTTAAGAGGGGAAAGGTTGGGGGTATTTATAGGGCAAGAAGGTGATGGCTTTGGTCGTAAGGAAGACAGATGTCCCTTATGATGTGACGGCTACCTACCTTCATAAATGGGTTGTATCGAGGTGTCCTGCCGTACCCGAGATTCGCGTTTTGAATGACAGGTAAGAGGGATTCACGGAGAAGAGTAGACCAGAAAACATTCTTTCACAACTGCTGACCGGATAGGTCATTTTATTTATATTAGTAGTGTGAGTACGAAACAACACCTACGGGTGTGGCGTACTTCACACGGCATACATAGTAGTAGTACATCATACAGGAGCATACCAACGTCTACATTATTTGGTGCACACTAGCCTAAACCAACAACTTAAGGGAGATCCTACAAGCTTAAGGCATGATCTGCACTTCATCGTCTTCGGCGGGAATAATCTCCTCCGGGTCTTCTTCTTCTTCTGAATCCGATGCGGCGGTCTGCACGGGGGTGGGACTGGGTATGATAGGATTGGCACGGGAGGGTCCGGCTCCTGGAGTGAACCGACGAATATAAGCTTGGGTGTTGCCACAGTGCCTTTTGGGTGGAGGTGGCTGTGCGGTCCTCACTCACAACATGGATATCATGGGGCTCTGGAGGCACTGCATTGGCGTTTACTTGAGTGGTGGCTTGGCTTAACAGCTCCCGCGCATGTTGTAGCTCATCTTGTACTTGATCTAGTTCGACAAGCATACAGTGCAGTAAGGAGTCCTGTGTTTCCACAAAGTGTGCTAGACTCACTACTGCGGGGTCGTCTTCGCCGTCAGGGGGGGTGTAGTGGCGAATGTTTTCTTCTAGTGGGCTCTGTGGGAAATATCTTGTGGCTCTGAAACTTCTCAACTCAGGCATCTCATAGCAAAGGTGTACCAGGGCCTTGTATGCGGCCAACTGGATGGCCAGAACGTGGGACCAGCTGCGAGTTCCGGTGATGGCATACACTCGGCTGTCTTCAGGATTTGTTTTGAATATAAATACTTTGGCCCAATAATCTGTTATTGTCTCTGATTTCTTCTCCTGATAAATGTGGTATTCCGGTATGGCCATGCCTCCATATCGTCCTAATGCTTCTCGCAGCAGCTGAGGAAATCCTCCGGCAGTGGCGGCACATGTTTCTCCAAACCTTTCAATTGCCATCTGCGAAAATTTTTTTAAAAATTAAGACGAGGTGAGTTTAGATGTTCAGAGATTGGTCAGGATAAGGGGAATACTAGAAGAGGTGAGAATACTAGAAGTTTATCTTTAACAATTTTATCTTGACTTAAGAAAATACTTTTTATTTGAATTCCTATCTAACGGCCGTGCTAGCTAGGGTTTCCTACAGTCAGTATGGCTCTGATACCAAGCTGTGGCGTACCCGGTTTTAGGGCCGGATACGTCTCCCGTGTTTACTGTACCGATCCCTGGATCAGTAGTCGGTACACACAAGAACTTGATAACATCCTCATACAATACCGAATATATTACATAATTATGCCATTATGGTCTTTATTCAACAACATGGCCGATTGGCCGAATAAAAGCAGCAGCGGGAAAATAACAAAAGCACAGTTATTAACCCATCAATATGCCCATCCACAGGCAACTGACTGGGGAGAACGCCCTAGCCCTCGTGGTCGCTGACCTCGTCCTCAGAGCACCACTCTTCTTCTTCATCTGGCCAAATCAACAAGCCAGGTGAGTACATTGAATGTACTCGCAAGCTCTTCCCTCGGGGAAATAATACGGCATAGTTCATGCAAAGGGGTATCTCAAAGGAGAGCTCTATCCTAGGTTTCATGTTGTGCGGAAATGTAAGTTTGTATTGTAAATAACAGTAATAGATTGAAAGCGAACTTTGTAAAACAACGATCCCACGTATCACATCGTCCTCCGTGGTAGCCCTTGCTACCTCTCCTTTATTTTCTCCGCGGGATAGCCGCGCTCATCACCGCTTACCCTTTCGGCTTCTGCTCACACCACCCCGGCAGTGTAGCTAGCCTTTTCTTCAGCAATTCCTAGCCACCAATCCGGGTAGCGTAAATTGCTCCCTGTGGGCACATCATGCCCACGTCCTTAATCCCTTTTCCCAGCTTTCACAAACAAAACTCAGTCTAACCAGTGTGTGGCCTTACCAGTTCATGTCCATGACCGAGGACGCGGCTATTCGAATAGATTTTAACACTCTGCAGAGGTTGTACGGCTTTACCCACAAGATGTAGTTCACCCTTAATGCCGAGCGCTAACGATACACCGCATGAGGTGTATTGGCAGGGCTAGTACAACGAGACCCTTCTCCCGTGTTCATGCCAGAGCCGGACTCGCTAGGAGGACTACCCGATCCTCTGCATCACGGATGACAGGGGTGGGACTCTCCCCCTTTGTGTCGGACCATGTTCCACGTACCTTGTAAGACTCTACTGAGCTTTGCCCCCACAATACGGTGAGACCCATGAAGAGCTTTCCCCCTACGCAGTTCCGTGGAGATCCTCTAGGGATCTACCGGACCCACTAGCACTTCAACCTAACTTCCCACGATTCCGGGCTCCGGCATTAGACGAGGTACCAGGTCCAGTCCTTCCCATAAAGGACATGTGGACGTACGGTGGGGAAACTGATTCAGCGGCACTTAGGTTCGGTCCTTAACTGATTCGAGCGGGACTCCATAACCAACCAGCTCCACGGGTAGCAACCGGCTACCCGACCATTCCTTCCACAAGCAGCATCCGGCCACTCTACATCCTCATAACACCCTTAGCATTCCCGCCCGAATCCAAAATCCTTCATTATTTCATGCGGGGTTTTCACAAACATTTCTTTTAAAAGATTTCCTCGGCATGTATAAACAAGCCGAGGTTTTGATCCCATATCCCTCCCGTACTTTGTAAAACTTATTTTACTAGAGCAGGTCTAAGCACAGCTACTGCTTATATTCCTACTACCTTGCCGGTCGATTTCGGCCGACTAACTAGACCTAGGGTTACAAGGGACGGATTTCAAACCTAGGGCTTATGCATCTATTCGGCATAACTTTGCTAACATAAAGTATCGGTGGTAATAAAATAGCATGCAGGATTTCGTAAACAAAATAATTAAACGTTGCAAATATGGGATTCGACATGTTCAAGGAGGGAAAGCTTGCCTGGCAGCTCCGGGTCTTGCTCCTGTTCTGGATGTGAAGGCGATGTCGGATCCTCTCGCGGCACGTACGGCACTCCGTTAACTATACGTCGAGAAAAAGCGGCGAATAAGAAGCAAGCGACGGAACTTCGAATAAAATCCAAGAACATGAAAGAAGGTCACATGAAATGACGATGCTTTTAATCGGGTAGGAAGATTCGTGTTATTATTAGGGTTGCATGTTTAGAGGTATTGTTCTTATGAATTCATGGGCGTTAGGGCTCTGTTAAGGCCTTGGTAGTAGAAAAGCTTACTTTAGTTATTCTGGAACTATGCATGTATGAGGTATATGCGATTTTTAAGCGAAAACAGGAATTTAAAAGCAATGCCCTAACCTAATTCCTATTCTTTGAACTCAAAATGATTTAAATCTGGGAACGCTTGAACCAAACGTCCTTAACTGTTTTTAGCTCCCTGGACTCGGAATAACCTCTTACCGAACCGATCATTAGCAGCACTACTAACCTAATCAGCTGTACCAGATTCACAAGAGTACAAGCTACTAGCTAAACGCGCTTCCTGACCGGTTATTGCATCGGTGCTGTCGGAAACGGGAAACCCAAAGACGCCTCCTCCTACTCAGTCAGCTGGTTAAAACAGGAGATGGGCCGCTCGGCCCATCCGACTAGTGGTTACCTGCCCGCTTGCTGGTTGGGTGTTCGGACAGGAGGTCTCTGGCGGCGGCGGCGGTTGGAGTTGGGTGGTTAGAGCTGTCGGGAGGAGATGGCGAGGCGGCCCTTGCTGGAGCTTGAGCTTGCGGCGGCGGCGGGAGATGTAGAGGAACTGGAGGACTCAAGCTGGGGAAGGGCGGCTACTCTGGCGCCATCGGCTCTGGATTTTGGAGCTTGGGGGCCTCGGTTTGCTGCGGTACAGAGAGGAGGAAGGAGCTAGATGGGAGGGGCTCGGGTACTGGCTAAGCTACGGCTAATGGAGAGAGAGGAATAGGGGAGGTTGGGTGGCGGCTTGAGCTGGAGTGGAAGTGATGGTTTTGGATGACGAACGGATGCTCGGGCGGTCCTTTTATAGGCGGATGGCCATGGGAAGCTGGCGACGGCGCTGTGCCGGTGATGGAACGCATCCGGGTGCTCGGGCCGAGGCCGCACAGGAAGAAGGTGGTCGTGGCGTGCTGGTGGGTGGGTCGGTGCTGAGCCCGGCGTGCGGCGCGGCGAGGAACAACGGGCGGCGCGGCTTTGGCATCAGCGGGCGGCGCAGGTACTCGGCGTTCGGCGCGGCGAGGAGGAGCTTCCGAGGTGCAGCCGGCCGGGTGAGCTGGACAGGTCGACGGGACAGCTCGGGGCAGGTTCCCGCGTGCTCTGGCGAGCTGGACAACGAAAGAGGCGGCGGGCGGCGCGGCCATGCTGCAGCTGGCATGCCGATGCCAGCTCCGGGCGCGTCCAGTGCGTGCTGGACTGGCATGGGGGTGCCTTGGCGCCTTCGGGCGTGTGATATTTGGCCACACCAGGACACGGAGGTGCATGAACACGTGTTAGAGCTCCCAGACGTACTCGGCGGCTTTGGCTCTGACTCGTGAGAGGGAATCCTGCTGGACACTAATGGATGGGTGGTCATGTCACGAACTGGTCAAAGAGTAGGACAAAGGAGTTTCTGTGGTGGTCTTGAGCATGCTGGAAGTATCGAGGAGGGAGCCTCTGCAGCTGGGTCAGCTGATTCCCTAATGGTTTTGCTTGCTATTCCATGTGCCGAGCTTATTCGTGCAAGGGTGCTCGGTGCTGCTCGTTCTAGATTTTTGTATTGAACAAGTTTATGTTTTTGCCTTCTTGAGGTCGTAGAGATGATGGGGTTACGGTGTATCTTCATTGAAATTCTCCAAACTATAATTATAGTAGATGCAGTTCAATGGGCATTTTCGGCCCTAGGGTTTATTATTTCCGTTTAGCATTATTTTTGAATTGGATGATTCTATTTTATTTCCTGTTTGAGCTAAATAATACATTAGATGGTTTCATGAATTTCTTCGTGATCTTTAGGGATGTCGGGAAGCAATTGCTTTCGCGGTTTAGGATTTTTTTTTAGTTTTAAACTTGGGTTAATAAAGAGACAAGGGCCGAGGCAAGGAATTAGGGTTTTGGGTGCGGCAAGGCGGAGGTAGCTATGGTAGGTCTTATGGACGCTATCTCCTTCTCTTAGGTGCATTTGGTGATGAAGTGCCGTAGGAGGTTCAGGATTTACTGAGTGCGATGTTAGGGTTTACTTGGATTAGGGTTCAGTCGGGAGGGTGTGCGTGTGTGGCAGAGGGAGGCAGGGGTATGGGGTTTGAGATAATTCTTTTGTGTTGGTTCTAGATGGGTCGGTGGTAAGGTACCGTCGACACGGTGACGGATACTATGCGTGCATTGTTTTAGGGTTTTAGGTGCGTATATAGCGCGTGTGCGCGGGTTCGTGTGTGTATTGGATGCATGATGGGTTTAAACATGTTTGATTTATATGCAATTAAGCGGATAAGCGGGTTTACGAAGATCGGGGTGTTACAAACACAGTGCAGGATTGCCCCCTCCGGCGTTGGGAAAACCTGGCCGTGCGCCACCGGGACCTTCATGCCAGGAATCTGCACCGTGAGTGTGCATTTAGTGGCTTCCTGCGAAACAGAGAATAGATGTGCCGTCCGCACTGGAATCAGGACAATGAGATCAGCTTGTACTATAACGACTCGTTTGGCGGACGAGACTTACGGTGATGCTGTCGACGAGATTCACCGAGTACGGGCCGCCGTCCGAGGTGGATGCGCAGCTATTCCATCCTGCAGGCTGGTTAACGGGAAGCATGCTCTGCTGGCCTTGCGCTACGGCCACTTGCATACGTAGCCACATCTGCTCGGCAATCTCCCACATTTGCTCCCGTGGATGTCCATAAACTCCTAGCTGTCTCTCCGGGGGCGGCGGCGACCCTCGGGGTTTCGGGGAAATACCTTGCCCCATTTAACACCATCCCCGACGCCTATTACACGGCCCCGATGCTTCGGTTTCTGTCTTGGGAAGCTCATGACGGAGTCCTGCGAGCTTCCAGGCTGCTGGCGCAGTTCTGTCTGAAAGTTAAATTACTTGATAAGAAGACAGCGTATTTGGATGCAACGTAATTAAGTACGAAAAGAGACTGGGTTGAGTCGTTACCAGCCGGTCGGCCACCACTTGCAGTTCCTCGGACTCATAAATTGGTGACCCCGTCACAGGGTCAGACCTTATGTGCGCCCTCATGTACTCCCTAGCGCGTGGCTCCCTGGGATGCGCGAAAGGAGGTGCTTTCCCAGCCGCGGCTAATTTTTCGTCCTCTCTGGCCCACTTCGGTCTCTTCCCCAGGTATCCACGGCTGCCGAGCTTGTGGTCTAATGTGTTCTTCTTGCGAAGCTCTTTCCCCCAGCGGCTCTTCTCCTGGAATTCTGGGCTCCTTATTTGAGCAACGAATTCGTCTCAGTCTTCCTTTTGTATCTTGGACCATCTTTTACTAATTTTGGTTTTCCAATCCTCGTCTACGACTTTCTGTGCGTCGTATCATCAAGTCTTCAGAGCCCTAGCCATGATTTTCAGGGCTTGTGCTTCGACTCTTTCCTTGTCGGCTGCAGGAATCTTGTGGCGCCCCCGGTTTTTAAGCCGGAACTCCCTCGTGATCACTGTACCGGTCCCTGGATCAGTAGCCGATACACACGAGTTAACCTGTATATCATCGTCATACATGCGTAAATAATTAAATAAACCTTTAAGGTCGATAATCTGATACCTGTAGCCCAACGGCTATAAACTTGCAGCGGAAATCCAGCGGAGTTGCGACCCATCAGTAAGCCATACCCGACAGGCAACTGACTGGGGATTACACCCTAGCTTTCGCGATCGTGATTTCTTCTTCGGATCTGACGTCTCCTTCGTCTGGCCAAATCAACAAGCCAGGTGAGTACATTGAATGTACTCGCAAGCTATTCCCACAGGGGAGATTATACGACAATATTTCATGCAGGGGTTTAGTCAAGGAATAGCTCTAACCTAAGTTGTTGATTGTGCGGAAATGTAAGTTCTCAGTTTAAATACAAGAATAATAGATTCCAAAGCAGTTTGTAAATTCTGGTAAAACAGAACAACAACAAAAGCTTCTCCCGAGGTAGACCCAGCTACCTCATCATCTCAGCCAATGAGACAGCTCAGTCCCTACTACCCCGGGCAGTAGGACTAGCTTCTCAGCTCAACGCTCAACTGACACTATCCCGGATAGTTCAGCGAGTGCCCCTGGCTCAGCCCGTGGTATCCCGGATAGCACGGCTAGCCTTCTCCTCCGGCAATTCCTTGCTACCAACCGCGTAGCGTAAATTGCCCTCTGTGGACACATCATGCCCACGTCCTTAATCCCTTTCCCGGCTTTCACAACCAAAACTTAGTCTAACCAGTGTGTGGCCTTGCCAGTTCATGTCCATGACCGAGGACGCGGCTATTCGAATAGTTTTTAACACTCTGCAGAGGTTGTACGGCTTTACCCACAAGATGTAAGTCGCCCTGGGCATACCGGGCCCTGGTATACTACCAGAGTTAATACAACGAGGCTGTCGCCCGATTCCATACTAGAGTTGGACCCGCTAGGTGAATACCCAAGTTTGCGTGTCCCGGACACCAAATTGGGACTCTCCACCTTTGTGTCGATCAACACCCAAACGCTACGCGGCAGTGGATCTCTAGGACTTTTAAACACCTAGTCACGACTCCTAACTTCCTGCGGGTCCAAACCCTAATACTTGTCGGGGGACCAAGCCAAGTCCTTCCCATAAAGGACATGTGGATGTACGGTGAGGAACCGGTTTAGCGGCACTTAGGCTCGGTCCTTAACTGATTCGAGCGAGACTCCATTCCTCAACCCACGATCGTCCCGGACGAACGTGCCATCATCAATTCCTCTACAGCCCCAGGCTGCCCTTAGCACTCTCGCCCGAATCCAAATCATCTCCAATTTTTCCTTTAAGGTTTTGACAAACATTCTTTTAAACACCGCCCCGAATAACACACGTTATCCGAGGGTTTTATTCCCATATCCCGAATGGGGTTGTATAAATCTCGGAAAACTTATTTTTGACTACAGCAGGTCTAAGCGCGGCTAAGGCCTATAACCTTAATAATTTTGTCGGTCGCGGGGCAACCGACTATTATACCTAGGGTTACAAGGGTCGGATACTCAGACCTAATTATCATGCAACTAATGGGAATAACTATTCCTACATAAAATATCGTTTATAACCACATAGCATGCAGAGTTCGCAAACAATATAATTATGATTTCACACATATGGGATTCAACATGATCAAAGTGGGAATGCTTGCCTGGCGAGTTGTCCGGGGCTCGGTCTTGGTCTTGAATCCGATTCGTCAGCTGTCCGAATTCCTTCGCGCGATAATCCCTAACGTTGTATCTACACGTCGAAAAGAACGGCGAATAAATCAACAAGGCAATGAAGAACCAAATAACATTGAATCAGAAACTTCAGCACATGAAATCATAACGCTCTTGACAACTATTAGATTCTATGGGGCTACAAGAAATAAAGGGCGCGGAGATGGCTCGCTGCCGCGGCAGGGGCAAGGTGGCAAGCGACGATGGCTTGACACGGTAGGAATTAGGCAGCAGAGTCAAGGTTTTGCTGCGGTAGGAACAATACGGCGACGGTAGAGGCTTGTCGTGGCAGAGGAAAGTGACAACGGCAGTTGCCGCGGCGGAAGAGGGGCTGTCGCGGCGCTGCCACGGTAGGGCTTAGCTTGCCGCGGCGGGGAACTGGCCTGTCGCGGCAAAGAACGGACTGCCGCAGTGCTGCCGCGGTGGACAAAAGGGCTGTCGCGGCGGAGAGAGATTGTCGCGGCGGGGCAGGGGCTTCAGCACGGTACTGCCACGGTGACGGAGAGGTTGCCGCGTTGCTGCAGCGGCGGGGAAAAGAGTTGCCGCGGGTTGCCACGGCAGAGCAAGGGAGCTGTGACAGAAGCTTGCCGCGATAGAAGAAATAGCTGCCGTGGCGGCAGGGCTTTAGAATAAAAGAATCGGCTTTAGGTTATCCTGCCAAAAGCATAAACCTTAGGCTCTTGCCGCGTTAGGGTTTCAGGGTTTTCGGAAGATCTTTGCATACACCTGTCGTTAGGGTTTTTGGTGAAGTTCCTGTCGAGCCAGCTAGGGTTTAGGGTTTTGGAGATTTTATGCTTGCATGCGCCGTTAGGGTTTCAGGGTGTCTTGGTTGACCTCGTGACTGAAGTGCTAAGGGTTCAGAAAGCATCAGACATGAGCTCACCTGCTAGAGCTTTGTTTACAGAGTCCTGGTCTTCGCGTAGGTTTTTAGTTAGACCACGAATCGCAAGAAATGATAACCCTCGCCTAGATGGAAGTTGGTTTTATCCGCCTTATTGGTACCTATTTGGTTCTCTAGTCTCCTTTGGCCACCGAAATTTCTCGGATGCTATTTTATCATGCTCTAAGTGTTTTGGACTTCGGTTATATGAAAAAGGAAAAAGGATTCAAGGGATTTCTTAATCATTAAATATTAGGGAGGTCTGGTTAAGTATGGTTCATGTGTTCACTAGTTTTTTTTTATAAAGAATCGCGGTTCCGGCTCGTGAATATTCTCCGGGGTCTTGAAAATTACCTAACTACGACGTGCGCCTTTCAAGGGCTTTGGACTTTAATATATACAGCGTATATGCTGGCTTAAAGAATGTGAAATCAGCCCTGTTATGTTCTTCTCCTTTTGTATTCAACAATATTTGGATTTTTGGAAAAGTCTCTATATGAAAAAGGTGAGAACGTTTTTACCTTCAGCACTGAGCGTTAGCAGCACTAATTATACTGTGCATTGGACAGCTCCGTGTCTTCCCCGAGTCGATGCGCTGTCCGAACGCCCCAGGCACAAGAAAAAAAAAGGGGAAAGAGAGGGACCTCTGGCTCGGGGCACCGGAGGGGCGTGTGGCTCGGCCAGTTGAAAGAAGGGGGAGATCGGAGAGCAAGAGAAGGCGGAGTTAGATGCCCGGGAGCTAGAGGGCTATGGCGGCAGAGCTCCCAGTGGAGCTGACTGGTACGGGCGGCGGCGCTCGGGACGCGCTCGGGTGGTGCGGTAGGTGGTTGGAGGTCCGGCGCCGGAGTTGGCGGGGAGAGCTTGTGGCCGGCGGCGCGGGGCTCGGCGGGCGGTGATTTCTCGGCTGCTGGGGTGCGGTGGCCGACGGCGCGTCGGATCGGCGGTGGTGAGGGCTCGGGTCACTTACCAGCAGCGGCTCGGCGGCGTGCCAGTGGGTGGAGAAACCGACGGAGAGGGGAAATACCGACGGCGGATCCGGAGCTTATGGCGCAGGGGCGCGTGGCTCGGTTGAGGGGCTTGAGGCTTCAGCCCAAGGAGGATCGGCGGTGCGTGCTGGGAGGCGGAGATCTGGCGGCGCTGTGGTGCTCGGCTCGGCAGCAGAGGTGGAGGTAGGCTGGCGGCGAGCGAGCAAGGGACCGGCGGCAAGCTTGGGGAGCTTGGGGGCGACGGCGGCTCGGGGAGCTGGAGAGTTACCGAGGCTGGGGAAGGAGAGAGGATGGGGACTTGGGCTCGGCCGGAGCAGCAGGATTGAGGGGGCTGCTCGCAGTTCACCCGGTGGCAGCGGCGGCGCCTGGAAGCTCGGGACTCGGCTACTCCGGCGAAATGGCGGCCGGGGCGTTGGATCTGGGGGCGGCGGTGCCTAGTGGTTGAGGCGGCAGCGGCGCCGGTTGGGTCGCCAACGAGCTACGGAGCTCAGAGCAGAGTAGGAGCTTGGATTGTGAGCTTGAGGTGGGGGAAGCAGAGCTAGCTCGGTTCTGCTTGGAGCAATGGGGCTCGGCTCAACCTCGCTGGTGCTGGTGCCGGTGTACAGGAGAGCTCGGGAGGGCTTCTCGGTTGGTGGAGATGAACAGCTCGGGTTGATGAAGAAGTTGAGGAGAAGATGGAAGTGAAGCAACGGATGGACCTCGGGTGAGTGAGCAATGGAGCTGGGGAAGTTGAAGCTTGAGGAAGGAGATAAGAATGGGAGTTGCGCTGGAAGAAGAGGTGGCGCAGGGGAGTGAAGTAGTACTCAGTAGGAAGAAGAAGTAAAAGAAAAGGAACGGGAATGGGGAAGACAACACATGAACGCTTGCAGGTGTACAGCGGGAATTTGGACACGAGTTAGGCACCAAATCTATTGAGGGGAAGAGGTGGCACAAGGACCAGTGCTTGCAGCTGGAGGAATAGAGAGCTGTCGGTGGAGTAGCTTAGTTGAGAAAAGGAAAGAGTTAGTGAGTTAGGAATGGCCAGGCTGTGCTACCACAAAGAGTTTGGCAGTGATACGTGATAGGAAAAGAAATTAACGCCAGGTGCCGTGTTGGTGTTGTACTGGTTCCAACGCATAGGGGATAGGGGCTGTTGCTTGATGGGATGTGGCATGGCAGTGCTGGTGTTAGTGCTAGCTTGCAGACGCGTAGAGACATGTTGGCATTTATGATGAGTTGATTGGTGAGCTGGCCAGGTAGCAGTGCTGGTAGCAGGAGAGATTAGAAAAGTTAGGCACCGATCTTGGGCTGGGAGAGATGAGGTGTTCATGGATACAGTGGGGTTGGCATCAAATTCTGGTTTTTGAGGTTGGCCTGGATACAGTGGGGTTGGCCTGGATGCACAGGGTTGCAGCAAAGATAGTATATATGTGTATAAGTTCTGGGAGAGAGAAAAGGTGGTGGAAAATCCAGTGGCCGCATGCAAATATGTTTTGGGGTTTTCAATGTGTATGTGCCCATATACATTGAGAAAGTTTAAGGATATATGCGTACATAGGATTGTAGCGGAATCAAACGACGAGATAGGGTCTTGGAGCTCGCTTCCATTCGAAGACTGGAAGTAGCATTCGGAGTGTATGTGCACACCTACACTTAGGAGTTTTTGCGTATATGCGGTGGCAACGATATTGGAATAATTCTACTAGGTTATGGTGGTTAGGTCTCGGAGAAATACCTCTGATACACTCGTGTATATGCATAGGATTGCAGTTCAATACTCGCCGTTACCCTAGGGTTTATTATCTCCATTTTCAGGCACCTCCGAATTGAGCATCGATATTTTATGTCACATTTGAGTTGTGGATTTTCTTGGATTGTTCCACGAATCAATCTCAGGATTTTAGAATAGGCTGGGGGTGTTAGATTCCACGATTAAAGTTTTTGGAGGAATTGGATTTAATAGGAAGGAAAGGAATCGGAAGCTCGGATTTAGGGTTTCGGAAGAATTGAAATTCTAAGCAGACGGAAATGGTCGGAAGTTAGGGTTTTGACGAAACGGAGGTCGATAGGGATAAAGACAAGGGTTTTCATTTTTGGGTATTTAGTTTCATTATGATTTGAACTAAAGTTTTAATTAAGCGCGTTTGTCAGCTGACATCATTAACGAAAAAGTTTTTGTTAGCCCTAATTTTCGGGTTTTGGAAAATCGGGGTGTGACAAATCTGGTACTTGTCCCACAGTTTCTTCAAGAGAGTATCTTTTGTGGACTGAGTCAACTGGCTGAACTCTTTGCATGTAATCTTAACTTGTTCGCGTACTAAGCACCCGCAGGCGTTGCTAAAGGTCTTAGCGGCCTTATGTGGACTCACTGGAATGTCTTTGACGTCGTCGACACGGGTGATGACATATGTCTTGTCCGGCAACTGGTTGCCTTTCCTCCTTTTCAGAGACCTGGTCGGGGCTGGAGTCGGTACCTCCTCCTCACGCGCCTCGTCCCCTTCAGAACTTGACTCGGAGGCAGAGCCAGAGCTGGACTCCGAGGCAGGTTGCTCTTGTCCAGCTGTGACGGCCGCTAAGAGAGGTTGATCCTTGGCCAGCTCGAGGGCAGGTTCCTTGGCCGCCTCGGAGGCAACTTGCTTGGGTGCCTCCAGGGTCGGTGCATCAATCGGTGCGGCCACGACGAGGGGGGCCGTGCTGTCATCAACGGGTTCTAGTGCTCGGGTCAGGGACCCAGCGGGAGTACTACTGGCGGCCATTTTAAAACTGAAGAAAAACAATAGCATTTGCTAATAGTTTAGTTCCTGCTCATACACTAGTTTTGTTAAATAAACTATAGCTCAAATGCTTGTTCTCCTTGGATGAACATTCAGATAGGATTCATTTCAACCCTATTGAATACAATCATTTTGCTAAATTCTAACAGGTGAAATTTGCTAACCCAGGTATAGAGTCTACAAGGAGCATAGGTAAATTTGCTATATTCTAACAGCTGAAACCCTCCAGTTATATTGAATGATCGTGAAAAGATCCAATACAGATTAGTGTAGGCTGTGATTCATGCTGTCTTGATGTGCAGATGGACAGTACGTGGATAACACACCAGCGAGAAGAAATATATCAACTACACTTGCCAGACACTTGTAGTTCAATTCAAATGCAACTGAAGCAAAAGGAAACAAAAACAATGGGTTGGCCTGTTTCTTGCTAATACTTCTTCCTTACATATTTCAAGGAAAATTCTATGAGCAGCCGGATCCCAAGTAGCTTTGTTGGGCTTCGATTTATCCATCTAATAACACATAAATGTCAAGAATAATGGCTACCACAAGTGCAACTAATATTCCATATAAAACATCAATAACTGAGGTAACATTATGTTGCCAAGAACATAACAAACATATATATAACTGCAGCCATATATATATATATACATTCTGAAGACACCTAATTGAATCAAAAACTTGAAGCATAGGTTGCATGCTACTTCAAAAGTTCAGATTAATTACCAAATTGTAACCTGTATACCTCTGGCAAACAAATACTACATAGAAATAAAGAGAATTTGGTGTGAAGTATGATCCACATCGCCTCCAATAATTTTGCTCAGTTCTAATTCACATGATTCATATGTACAACTTCCCACAATGCCTACGTAAGAAGCATTGCCAGGACTTCCAGTCAGTCTGACATGTTTACTTGCTGAAATTTTTTAAATCGGCTTGGGAAGGAGGAGCACTACCAGGTGATGCGGTGGCGTGGGATCCGGCGACGTGGACGAGGTGGTGGCTCGGGCTCCGGTGGGGAAGCGGCGTGGCGGCGCGGTTCCGGCAACAAATCGACGTGGAGGGCCTGGCTCCGGTGGGGAAATGGCGTGGCGGCGCGGATCTGGCGGGGAAATGGTGTGGCGGCGCGGCTCCGGCAGCAAATCGACGTGGAGGGCCTGGCTCCGGTGGTGAAACGGCGTGGCGGCGGGGGGGGCTGCGGGGGCCGGAGGGGGCGGCGGAGGGGGGGCGTCGGGGGCGTCGGGGGCGTCGGGGCCGGCGGCGGAGGCCGGAGGAGGCGGCGGAGGGGGCGGCGGGGTCGTCGGGCGGCGGAGCAGCCTGGCGGCGTCGGGGGAGCGCAACCGTCTCGCTGCTGGTTCAATTGAACGCGTGGGACTTGGTGAAATTTTCGCCAAGTCCCGCGCGTGGCTTATATACGATTTGGGGTACCACTGACGGGCGTCTATAAAGGGCCCGTCAGTACAAACGAACAGGTCAGCGGAGAGGAACCTCCACTGACGGCGGATACTAGGTGCCGTCAGTGGAGAGGGGGGAATTGTTAGGGTTAGTGCTATGAGTACCACTGATGGGCGACTATTACGCGCCCATCAGTGGAGGTGGGGGACACGTCAGGTTACTAGTACCACTGACGGGCAGCCATTAGGTGCCCGTCAGTGGAGAGAGGGGACTCGTTAGGGTTAGTGCTACGAGTACCACTGACGGGCCCTTGGTAAGAGTCCGTCAGTACAGGTGGCGATGGTCGTTAGGGTTAGGTTAGGTTTAGCTCTGACGGGCCTTTCGGCCGAGCCCGTCAGTGGTGGTGGTTCTTTGTTTAATTTTAGGTTTTCCTGTTTAAGGTGATGTTAGGGTTATTTCTATATGGTTTTTGTGTTTTTTGTGTTTTTGGTTTAGGGCTTTTACCGTTTTCGGGTTAGTGTCGAAGTTAGGTATTTTTTTGAAATCATTTGCTATTTTTTAGGCATTAAATGAATACGTAGCTATTTACTGGATATATTTCAAATTTGAACTACAACTATCTTAAAGAAGGCCTCTAAATGGAAGAAAAATTCATATCTAGGTACCTATGTATCGTTTTAGCTCGTATCTAGAAAATATATCAAAAATTCAAACGTTTGCTTGGAGAAATTCAAATGTTTGCTTGCGTCTTTCTGGTTTTTGATTTTTTATAAAATCTAAAAGTGGTCAAAAAAAGTTGAAAATTGGTATGGGGTCATTATATGACCTTCTGAGGCTATGTTTAAAATTTCAGACAATTTCACAGAAGTTGGATTATACATTGCTTTGTAACTCAACCATCTGTGAGAAAGCTTCATAGCATTTAAAGGGAAAGTATGAAGATTGAAGTACACATCATAAATTCTTCATCATTTGAACTTGAGATTTGGACTACAACTTGATATTACAATATTATACGCTAATAATTCATCATGTTCCATCTTGTTATGTAATAATTTGAATTTTCTATTTTTTGAAATATCGATTTGAGGTACCATGTGTAAAACCTTTCAAAAATCATTTTTAGCTACGCTTCAAACCTTTTCTACATGTAACGTACTACATTAAATTATTCGTGTCAAAGTTAGGCATTTTCTGAAATCATTTGCTATATTTTACGCATTAAATGAATATCTAGTTATTTACTGGATATATTTCAAATTTTCACTAGAAGTATCTTAAAGAAGGCCTTTAAATAATATAAAAATTCATATATACGTACCGTAGTATATTTTTAGTTCCTATCCAAAAAATATATCAAAAATTCAAACGTTTGCTTGGGAAAATTTAAATATTTGCTTGCATCTTATTGTTTTTATTTTTTATAAAATCTAAATGTGGTCAAAAAAAGTTGAAAATTGGCATGGGGTAATTATATGACCTCGTGAGGCTATGTTTAAAATTTCAGACAATTTTGCAGAAGTTGGATTATACATTGCTTTGTAAGTACTTCAAATTCATCCACAATTTACACATACAGAAGTACACATGTTACATGAAATCATTCAAACCAAGACACTATTATACATACACATACAATTAACTAGGTTTCGTCATCTTTGGAAATCTTCTCATAAATAGTGATTTTCTTGGTGGTATACGTTAGTCCTTCGGCGTGACTGCGTCTGACGTAGGGCTCAGCATCCTTAGTAGCTTTTCTCCTTTTTATGGGCGTTTATCAGCAGCTTCTGGCTCGGAGTCTGGGTCGTCGAATTGGTCATAGTCCTCTTCGTCAACAACACCATCGACTCCGACAATACTCCTCTTCCCTTTTCTAACGACATGACGCTTCTGTGCCTTTGGGTCTTTTATGTAGAAGACTTGTGAGATTTGTTTAGCTAAAACCCATGGCTCATCTTTCGCACTGATTGCTTTGACCTGTGTTGACTCAATAGATGTCGGGGGAGGTAAAGTCACGGTAGTGAATTTGTCATCATCGATATGGATATTTTTCGCTCATCTGACACGAAACATGGGGATCTTTGTGACGGTGTAGTCCAGTTCCCAAATTTCTTCGATAACACCGTAGTATATGTCCTTACGGTTACCGGTTTTAGCCTCCATCATCACCCCACTGTTCTGATACGTACTTTTTCTGTCTTGAGCCTCTGTATAGAATGTGTATCCGTTAATATCATATGCTTAAAATGTCAGGACCTTGCTCGCAGGTTCTTGTGACAACATTTTGACCGTCTCTTCTTCAAAATTTGTCGGAGGCCTTTCATACCAGTAGTTCTTTAGCCATTTTGCGAACTTTTCATTGTGCTCTTTCGAGAGCCACGCTTCTCCCTTTTTCGGGTTTTCTTTTTTAAGCTTTACCATGTGCATCTAAAGATAGGGATGCACCACCATCAGGTGTTGCAAGACCACGAGATGTGTTCTGTCATAGTCATCTGACCTATTCGGTACTAAATTATAAACATGTAAAGGCTTTTGTCCGCGTGCATGGCCTTCACCATCGAGCCTACCCGTGTGCCGTAAAACAGGAACACCTATGGACTTTTGATCAGCCAAATAATCAGTGCAGAACTCGACACACTCTTCGGCAACATAGCCTTGGATGATGCTACCTTCTGGTTGTGACCTGTTACGAACGTAGCGCTTCACAACCCCATTGTACCTTTCCAACGGGTACATATTGTGTAGGGACACGGGACCTAGGTCCAGTATCTCCGGGACGATATGAATCATGAGATGTACCATGATATCGAAGAATGCTGGAGGGAAATACATCTCAAGTTCGCACAGTATGACAATGATCTCCTCCTGCAGCTTATGGCAACGCGTAACGGAGATCGACTTCTGAGATATCGTGTTGAAAAAGTTACAAAGATTCAAGATTGTCTTGCGGACCTCCGACTCCATGAGACCTCTAATTGTAACAAGAAGTATCTGCGTGATTATCACATGACAGTCATGAGACTTCATACCAATTACTCGGCGACTCTTCATGTCAACTATTCTCCCGATGTTTGCCGAGTAACCGGAAGAAACTTTGATACCTTGGAGGCACTCCAAAAAGCTAACGATCTCTTTTTTGCTGAGAGTGTAACAAGCAGCGGGACAGTCCGTCTCGATTCTGACTGCACCCATCCCCAACTTGGTCGTTCGCTTCGTAGCCCACAGCTTCTTTCTTATACCCAAGAATTCCATGTCAGCTCGTGCCTTCAGTCCATCTTTTGTCTTTTCTAACATGTTGAGCAGGATACCAAGCAAGCTCTCGCACACCTTTTTTTCAACATGCATGACGTCTATGCTGTGACGTGTGCTTAGGAATCTCCAGTAAGGCAAATCCCAGAATACGGATTTTCTTTTCCAGACGCCGTCCTGCATGGGAACAGACGGTTGTGTCTTACCCGGCGTAACAGCGGGCATTGTGTTCACGATGTCATAGATTTCCACCCCGGTCTTCTCCCGAGGTGCCGAACGGACCTCAACAGTATTGTCAAACAATTCCTTCTGTTGCCTCCATGAGTCATTTTGTTTCAGCCACCTTCGGTGGCCCATGAACATGATTTTTTTGGATCCCTTTAGGTGTAAACTTGTAGTAGACTCCAAACACTTCACACATCCTTTGTACCCATGAACACACTAGCAGGACTGATATCCGTACGCAGGACAGTCTTGGACCGTCGTGAACAACAGCGCTTTCAGATTGAAGTACTCTTCTTCGTATGCGTCCCAGACCTAGGCCCCTGGTTCCCACAGTGTAGCTAGTTCTTCGAACAATAATTGTTGATACATGTTCAGATCGTTCCCAGGTTGCTTCGGCCCTTGTATGAGAATAGAGAGGTGTATATACTTTCGTTTCATGCACAGCCATGGAGGAAGGTTGTACATCCATAGAACCACGGGCCAAGTGTTGTGTCTGCTGCTCATATTGCCGAATGGATTGATCCCGTCCGTACTCATACCAAACCTGATATTCCTCGGATCTTTTTCGAAATCATCGTATTGGGCGTCGATTGCCCTCCACTGCGAAGCATCGGCAGGGTGTCTCATCACTCCATCATCAGTTTTTTCGCCCCTCGGCGTGCCAACGTAGCAGCTTTGCCTCCTTCTTGTTAGCGAATAAACGATTCAAACGGGGAAGGACCAGAAGATACCATACAACCTTTGCTGGAGCGCCACTCGTCACTGGATCCTCATCATCGGCTTGGTTTCTACCCCTCTTGAATCTGGACGTGTTGCACGTGGGACACTTGTACAGCTTCTCGTGCTCCTTGCGGTAAATAAAGCAGTCATTCAAACACGCATGGAACCTGTGCACCTCTAACCCAAGAGGGCAGACAACCTTCTTGGCTTCTTCGGTGCTCGTAGGCAGCAAGTTGTTTTTCGAAAAAACTTTTACAAGAAAAGCAAATGTCTCATCGAAGCTTTCGTCCGGACAGTTGTGGGCTGCCTTGATCCTTAGAAGTTCTAGCGTGACTAACAGACACGTGTGTTCTGGATCGGAACCGGTATACAACAGGGTTTGCGAGTCTTCAACTAGTCTCGTGAACTTAGCAGCCTCTCTTTCATCCTCAGGATCTAGCACCACCTGCTCCACCATATGAACGTCCTGCACCATATCGGCCAAATTGTTTCCCGTTTCTTCTTCGGGTTCAGATTTGAAACTCCCCTCGTCTTCATCGTCCTCTCCATGTTCGGTATCTTGCTGTAACACTTGATCTTCCTCCTCCTCACAGTGACATATCCAACGTGTATAACCTGGCATGAAACCCTTAAGCGTCAGGTGTACCGTCACCCTCCGTCTTGTATCGAATATTACCAAATTTTTGCAATCGCGACACGGACAACAAATCTTCGTGCCATCTTTTCTCCTCGTATCTCGCTCGGCGACATCAAGAAACTCATTCAAAGCCGTAACCCAACTCTCTGTCGCCCGGTTGTCGTACATCCAACTGCGATCCATCGATCGATCCCTACGACACGAAACTAATCAGTGTGAAAATATAACACTAGGCCTCGGCTCGATGACCGAAAATCACATTAAATACATATACTAGATGAAAATAACACTTTTTATATATCATTATTCTAAAGAGAGCATTATTACCGAGTGAGAGGAGGAGGGATAGATGTTAGATATTATTGAGTTGGAGAGAGTGAGAGGAGGAGAAGGAGGGAGAGATGTGTGTTAGAGAGAGAGGGGGATCTAGAGTTAAATGAAGAAATGGGAGAGTTTGGGATTGAAAAGAGCTCAAGATCTCTAGATCTAGATCTTGTTGAGTTTAGGTAGGGTTTGGGAAGGAAGAAAGGAGGGAGAGGAGGAGGGTTGGGGAGAGGGGAGTGTTGGTAGGAGGGGGGTTGGCGGTGGCGGCGCAGCGGGAGGGGGGGGGGTTGGCGGCGGCGGCACTCGCTGCTGGCCAGTTGGCGCGCGAGCACTGGCCAGCAGCGAGCGCCGCCTCTGTGATTTTATAAAAGGAATCATACCACTGACGGGCACGTATACAGTGCCCGTCAGCGGTAATGCGCACGTGTCAAGTCAGCCCTGGAACAATCAACGCTGACGGACAGCAGCGGTGCCCGTCAGTGGAAATAACATCTCTACTGACGGGCGGTTAATGAGGGCCCGTCAGTGGAGATGCCAGTCATCTGTATGAGTTTTTTTGCTCCCGGGTTGCATCTCCTCTGACGGGCAACTTATGTGCCCGTCAGTGGAGGTCCTCACGTCCAGCCTAGCTCTCTCCTCTACTGACGGTTCCTTTTGCGTCCGTCAGCGGTTAGCTCCTCCAACGGCGGGCTCTTCTGCGCCCGTCAGTGTAGATGGTTCAGCAGAAGGTCAATCTGCAGTAGTGAGCCCTTTGTTTGGTCACATGAGGCTCAGGAAGCCTTTGCCAAATTAAAGGTTGATATGAGTCAAACACCAGTACTAGCACTACCAAATTTCAGTAAATATTTTGTTATTGAAACAGATGCTTGTGGGAGAGGAGTTGGAGCCATGTTACTCCAGGAAGGCCATCCTATAGCTTATTACAGCAAGGCCCTCAATCCCCTCAACCAGAAACGGTCAATTTATGAAAAGGAATTTCTAGCTATTATGATGCCAGTGGATAGATGGAGACAATACTTGGTCAGAGGTCCTTTTGTTATTAGGACAGACCACCAAAGCTTATGCCATTTGGAAGATCAGGAGCTATCTTCCGAGTTACAAAGAAAGGCCGTGACAAAACTAATTGGACTATAGTGCAAGTTTCAGTAGAAGAAAGGATTGAAAAACAAACCTGCTAGTACCACTAACATTATTCATGACAGCAGAAGCTCGCAACCAACATAATACGTAGGAAAAAGAGATTAAGGGGAATTAGGGCATCTTAGATTCAAAATGATTTTTTTTCATACAATTTTTAAAAGATTGTGACTTTCAGGACTTTCCAATGTGGGTTGTTTGATTTGTAGAATTATAATCTATATGAATCTTTTATAAGCTTTTATTTGTACTCTATTTCACAAGAAAATTTTAGAGCATCTTCGATGCTTAGACGAAATTGTTCTATCGGATTTGAAATCGAACGAAGTCAAAAAATAGGAAAATTATGATTGCCTTGAAGTCAGAGTCAGTGATCCTTTAAGGATTGTGCAAGTTGAGAAGCCTCTGGATAACATACGCTTGATGAACCTCTTATGATTTGTCCTGCAGGGTTCTTTCTACAAGATATTCACGGGAAATGACTAGTTTGCCCCTACTTTGGTTTTATCGGCACCACAGGCACCAGGTGCACCGGGGCAGCGTGCTCTCTTGCATCACCTCCTCTCATCTTTTCTCTCAGTTTTTTCACAAAAGATTTGATCAAAGCAAAACTGGATTACTCTATACATAAAAAATAGGTTTTGACAAAAATATCCCACATGACACGGGAAAAAAAACAATTAAAATCCCTATCCATGGGACATGGCGTTTGAACTTGCTAGCTATTGCCTTTTCTAGTACACTAGTTCAGTAAACTAGAACATTGGGACAAGTAGCTATGAACTGGTTTTGACTAGTAACTCCATCCAGTAAATCTAAGAACCGGAGGTCCAACGACCCATTATCACTGACCCAACGACCCATTATGAACTGGTTTTGACTAGTAACTCCATCCAGAATCTAAGAACCGGAGTTCCAACGACCCATTATCACTGACAGCATTGGATCTATCTTCAGATAAAAAAAATTCAAGTATCTTACCAACTTCAAGGAAAATAATGAAAACGCCACGCTCTCGTGCTTTATTTTGTACTTAGTAGAAGACAGTTATTAATATGCATGTAACCATAGTTATCCTATAGAGACGTACAAGGGTCTGCTCGAGGCGCCACTGAATTCAACTATGCATTAGCACAAAAGAAGGGTTTGTAGAGCTAAATCACAGTTAATGACCTTTTTAAGTTACATTTTACTAACATGATTTGTTTGTTAAGGAGAATGAGTGAATAGTTTGACTTTGTTTAAGAATTCGACAAGCCAACATTTCTTTGCATCGATAACTAATGGCCAAATAGGATCTTTCACATTTGCTCAGTTATCACTTGTCGATGCTTGCCTATAATTGAGTGCAAAGATTATTGGGCATGCGCATCAGGGAGAACACAGTATCAATTTAGATGGAGAAGACTTTGATGATCTAACTATACCGTGCAACAACGGTGCACCTTAGCAATCATTAAACCAACTCTGGAGGATTATTAACCTTGCCGAGAAGCATAGTCAACCTATCCATGAAGGATTTATTCATGCGAGCAATCGAATAACAGCAAGAAC
Source organism: Stipa capillata (assembly GCA_019208055.1). Taxonomy (NCBI): domain Eukaryota; kingdom Viridiplantae; phylum Streptophyta; class Magnoliopsida; order Poales; family Poaceae; genus Stipa; species Stipa capillata. The sequence continues at coordinate 161,285 of JAGXJF010005764.1, read as the reverse complement.
AAGATAAAGACAATCTGAAATTCCAAATAGAGATAAAGTACTAGATAAAGATGAACTTCCGAAAAGCGGTCTTGACAACCAGTCGTTTGACATAATCTACGGACTCGAAGTAACAGCGTAGCTGACTTTTAACTAAATAAAACCTGACGAAACGAGAGGAGACTAGGGGGTATTTATAGGCCAAAAGTCGGTTTAAACTGGTCTAGAAAAGTTTTGTATCCGACTTCTCCCGAACGGTGGAACTATAGGCCAACAAAGGCTTCCCAAAAGACACGTAAATATACTCAATATTTAACTAAGTCTTTATTATTTCCGTCATTGATCGAAGATTCATTTGATCTTCTATTAGGGCTTCTTTGGTCATCATCACCATGTCATCATGGACGCTTCATCTTGTAGTAGAGAACAACTAGGTCTTGATCATCTTCATGTATTCTCGTTAGCTTAATCATCTTCTCCCTCCATTGCTTGACATGCTTGTTGATCTTGATCACCATGAGGCCTCTCTTGTACTTGGAGTTCTTGTGCTTGTCTTGATTTTGATCAGCAAGTGGTGTAGTGGAAGTAGAGGTAGCGGTGATTGTAACCATGGTGTCAACGATTGATAAACTGCCGATCTTACGGTTGTCGTGAACAGAGAAGTTGATTGTCACAGACGCCGGAATTACATATGATTAGGGGAATGAAAAATCGCCAAGGACCGAGAAACCAGTCGGCCTGGTGGCACGGTACTTGCGCCGTGAACCCCGAGGCGGAGTGGTCCGACACCTGACCAACGCATCATATGCTTACCAAATGTCGTATGCCTTCACCGTTGGTCAAGCTGGCCGGAAGCGACTAAACTTCCCAAAACCACATATGATTCCCTGATCCGATAAAGAACTGGCGCTTCTCTTGAATCACTAAGCAAAGTAGTTCCGGAGGAGCCTGACCATCGTACCCTCACCCTAACCTAGTCCGGAGACTAGTGGGTCGCTCGAGAGCCCGGTACGATAGTCCACACCCTGCCTAGCCGGCACTGCATCTCAGCCAGCGGGTCACTCAATCGAAAATACTCCACACAGTGAGCACTAAGAGGAGGCATCACTTCTTTACGATCGAATCCATATACTTCAAACATACACGCATTGTATATGGATCGATCACAGATAATAACTTCATATCACAGTGCAAACTCTAAAAGAAGAAGTTATTAACATACATAGTACATCTCTTACCCGAGGAAGGTTGTGTTGCTCACACATATGACCTAAAGGTCATTTACATGCCATTAAATTCCAAAAACAGCAACAAACCAAAATTTAAATCCCTGAGATGACAGCCCTACCATCTCCATATGAACATACAGAACACACATAGATCGACCGTGAAGGATAAATCAAAACCTAAACATCGTTATCGACATTCTCTGCGTCGTAATACTCACCGATGCTGGGATCACCTGTAACAAGTTCGGAATCGAATTCCGTAAGTACTTTCATACTTGCAAGCAACATTTGTAGGCTCATCCCAATTAAATTTCAGCACAGCTTATAATAAAGAGAAACACTAAACAATTCACAATGCCATAAATTAGTTGGAATGACATAAGCATGAATGATGAAGCATTATCATCAAGTTGCATTCCAATCATCCATACCAAGATTTACAGCAATAAATCTCAGATTAACAACTATGGAAATCAACCAAGATTCATCCATATCCATCACATTTTGTCAAACAAGACAATTTAATCGCGGTTGCTCCAACCGAGGCTCAACCGAAGGTGTAGTCAGGCAAGGGAACCAGAACTTACCCGACGCGAGGGATGAATTGAGAACGTGTAAGTTCAAGGTTGGCCGACCGTGACTTCCCACCACTCTCAATTCAAACCCCGCCGTAGGTGACGGGTAAAGCCCTACGATACCGGCATCGCATCAGGTTAAACCACATGTCGATCCATCTGTAGGTGTCGATACCCCGGCCCTCACAACTCACCATTAGGGTTTCATAGTTAATTAGTCCATTTAAGAGATCACCGCTGATCTTGCAACCAATGAACGTACCATGCTAGTGATTACGCCATCACATAACATAGCATTGTGTCGACGATTGGTAAACCGGCGATCTTACGGTACTCGCGAGATGAGGATTACTGGGGGGTAGGGACCTCTAGGGGCCAATCGCCAGGAGTTCTGACAGCAGAGAACAGCCGTTTTTATACAGGTTCGGGCCTCCCTCAGGATAATAACCCTACGTCCTGTTGCTATATATTGATCGGGAACACGCTTTACAAAGGGGGTGTATGTTAGTGGCTATCCTAGGCCTAGTCGTAGACTAATCCTAGCTAATCCTCCAGGCTCGACTCCCTCGAGACTGCGGGTCTTCTAGAGCTTCGCCTCCTGACTTGACCTAGATTGACTTCTGGCTACTGGTTCCCCCCCCCCTCTCCATGGGATTACTGATCCTTATATAGGGGGGTGCCCAGGGTCGTACTGGACGTGGACTTACGCCCGAGTAGGACACTGGCCTCCTTAAACGTCGGGATTGACTTTCCTAGTTTAAGGGGAGTCTTCTTTCCTTAGCAGAATTGCCTTATCTTCCGAGGATCCTTATCGGGTACGTGGTACCTTCCTAAAGCCTCAGGGAACTACGTACGGGTACCCCGAATACACGGGATACTGTACTACGCATCATCACATTGCAATAACAATTTCAAATCAAGTATTTCATCTTAATTACAAGCATAGCATGAATTGAATCAAGGAATCTTAGCGAGTTTTTGTATACTTGCCTTGCTGGGTTTGTTCGTATTCGTACTAGGGATCAACTTCGGAGTACTCCTCGTTCAAGGGTTCTATCGAGGAAAAACATCGAAATCCCAGAAAAGCGATGGAAACGGATAAAGGATCAACACCAGCAACTTCAGAGGAAACAAATATGCATGAAATGCATTCTAATGTGTAGAAGATGGCAATATGAAATTAATGCAATTGGTTTCATGCCATTTGGAGCTATAGAACTAAAGTTATGATTCTCCTAAGTTTTATATAGCATTTTTCTTTTTAGGGTTGATTAGCTTATTCCTTAAACCAAAATTAAACCTAACAGTAATCATTCATGAAAATGATGTCATGAAAGTGCATATAGACTTAGATGAGGTTGACCCCAATTATCTTCATTTTGGGGTTAAGCTAGATTCTCCAATTATTACTTCTCAATATAAGGTTTACTAAATTAAGCATATAGATGAAATTCTTATATGGTGATGCATGAACATGATGAAATCAGAGAACAATATATATCAAATCATAAATATGGATGCAACATATATCATGTTTGGAGTTAGTATGATTTTTCTGGAATTTATATTGCAATTTTGAGCTAAAAGGGTATTATGGGGGTTTCACAATTTTGGAGCAATGTAACATGAACATTAGATATACCATGATGTTCTACAGATTAAAAGAAGAATAACAAAAAAAGAATCACTCAATTTGGAGTTCATATGAATTAGTTATGAATTTCTAAAGTTTAACTAGTTTTTAACATTTTTTGCCAATTTCCAGAATTCGAAATATGCTTAAAACTTTTGTTACTCGGTTCAGATCTACCCTCACCCCATGACGTATGGGTCCAGCCCCCCACTTCTTTTTCTTTCTTTGCCTTTTATGTCTTCCAATCTATTACATATGGGCCCTAACTGTCATATGATCCCCTTTTAAACCGTGGCCCGAATGGGAAGAAACAGGGGAGGGCGGTTGCCGCCGGCGGCCGAGAGCAATTCCTCACCGGCGATGCTCGCCAGACCAAATTAACAGGTAAGAGAGCCTCTACAGGGGGTGGCGATCCTATTTTTGCAAAGAAAAGGGGATGGTGGCGAGAGGGTTTGGGCTGGCATCAAGGAGGTGCGGCTCGGGTCCGAAGGCTTTAGCCGCCAGGGCCAGAACGACAGTGAGCGGCGGGTGAGGTCTGATGAGTAGGAGGGAAAAAAATTAGTATGCCGAGGGATTGAGGGGGCTCACCCTGATCTCGTTTCAATGCTCAGCGAAGTCGAAGGAGGATGGAGTCGAGGACGGTGGCGGCAATGGCGGACCGTGGCGCTCGGACGTCGGCGATGAGGATGTCTGGCTGCGGTCCGAGGATGAGCGAGGGGTCAGCAAGGGGGAAGAGGACTCGGGGAACGCAATGGTGAGCATAGTTGGGGGCATAACTCACCGAAGGGGCCGGATTGGTAGCGGCGGCAGGACGGACGGCGCTGGGGAAGAAGGCTTCGATCCGATGACCTCCGAGGCGATCCTGCGCAAGGGAAGAAAGGAAAATGAGTCCGCCGTGGTTAACGGAATACCGTGCGCGCGATAGAAGGAGAGGAGGCTTCGCCGGACACGATGACGGGGGCAATGCCGACGTGGGCGCGCTCGGCGGACCGAATGCCGAATTTTTCTCCGGTGGTTTGGCTCGGTCGCGAACTCTGTCGAGGATGCGATGGGGTGGCGAGGCGTGTGGCAAAGAAGGGTGAGCTGAACAAGGCAAGGCAGTGGGAAGGGAGGAGTTGCCGAGGAGATCGCCGGGGTGCTCTACGGGGGAGCTCGGGAGTGCGGTGGTCAGAAGAAAGAGGGCGCGTGGCAGGAGAGCGTTGGCAAATGGGGCCAGGTGTCAGCGGCAAGAAGAGGGAGGGGGAGCGTGCGCTGGCTGCGGGCTGCGGTAAGGAGATGGGCCGAGCCCATGGGGAAGGGAGGAGTGGGCCGACTGCAGCCCACTTCATTTGCAGGGGGTTTTTAATCCCTTTTCTTTTTGTTATTCCTTTTTCTGCTTTCAATTTTTGGACTCAAATTTGAATTTGCAGAAAGTTTAAAATAGGAATTCACAAGAGATAAATTGGCAAGTATGTTTCGTGGGGTATTATTGTTTACATAGACTTTGTTGGGATGTAAGGAAAATGAGCAACACCTGAGTGTAATTCGTTAATCGACCTCTTCTTTTGGAACTAAGGTTCAAATCTTCAGATTCTTTTAAACTAATAGGAGATCCTTTTTGACACTTTGAACTCAGAGAAAGGCAAAAGAACTTTTAGTCATCAATTCATTCGTGATGTCATGGAGGTTAACTTTTGAGTAATGTTTTTCAGGGTGTTTTTTTTTCAAGTTCAATACAAAAATTCGAATGACCTATATGATGACATGAGATGCAAGAAGCTCGGCTTATTTATTTTAAACTTTAGGAGATCTAACTTACATGATTACAGCAAATGGGTCATTACATTGATGAAGGGTAAGGACCCCTGGGGCCGTCGTCTAGCATCACCGAGTAGACACGAACAAGAATTTTTATATAGGTTTGGGCCTCCCATAGGATAATAACCCTACGTCCTGTTGATATATATTGAATCACAAGTAGCTTTACAAAGGATGTTAGTGGCTATCCTAGTCAAGATCTCCTTGGGTAAGTCTGGATGACTCGACTTCCTTTCCTGGAGGCGGTGGATCTCCTCGTGGACATCGAGTGGAAGATTGAGACTCTGATAAGGCTAGGGCTCAATTGGCTAAGGGCTCGAAATCCTATAGGCTTGTGCTTCGTCTTTTCCTTGTTTTTCCCTGTAGGGCTACTGGGTCCTTTTATAGAGGGTCCCTCGAGTCATAAGAGGCAAGGACTTATCTCCAATCCGGACTCTGTCCTCCTTAAATGTAGGGTTAAAGTTTCCTAGTTTAAAGGATCTTTGGGATCCTTACGAGGGATCCCCTTATCTCTTGGAATCCTTAAGAACTATGTCTTCGGCTCCGGGTATCCAAAGGATTCGTATACAATATAGTATACTACTTACCGTCACATGGAGATTATGTCCTCGTCACTTCCTAACACCACCAAGTGATCACACATTTTTAATTACATTTTCCTTTTAATTTATTTAGAATCTTTAAGGGTGCACATCAGGGAGCCCTCCTAAGGGCATCTACAAATGCGTGGCATTAGCTGACTCTTTGTCATACCACATAGGACAATTAATGATATGGAGGCGAGAGGAGGAGGAAAAAGAATAAGACCGACTCTTCGTGAAGAGCCAGACTCTAACACAAATGGAGCCTCTAAAGTCAACCACATTATCTTTGTACGTTGCTACATTTAATGCTAACTCTTTGCATAGAGCCAGCTTAAGAGACAACACTATTGTATGAGTCATTTGATAATCGACTCTATATGATATGGGGAGGTGAAAGAAGCAATGACCGACTCTTCCTTTGTAGATGCCCTAACAGCGCCACATCATCAGACATTTTTAATTATATTTTCCTTTTTCAATTTAGGTAGTTGTTTATGTTATTTCATGCAATTAGTGCCTTGGTGGGCCAATTTAGTGCCATTATGGGCCTAGGTTGCTCGCAGGTTGGGCTGCCCTAGCATGTCCATATTAGTGCAGGGAGGGCATAGGGGCAGCATTTGATTCATTCAGTTCTTGCCATGACGTTGGCAGGGCGGCAGGGCGTCATGGTGTCTCTCTTCTGTTGCGAGCTTGTCATTGCCAACGTGAGTGCCCACCGTCTTCCGGTGCCTCTTGAGTTTCTGCCCCTCCATCGGCTTATCCTTCTTATATGCTACCTCATCTATTTAGGTCATCATTTGGTCGCATTGAACGCATTGCTTAGGTTTGTAATGTTTTCTCCCTAATTGTGTTCGCTTAGATGTACAAGGTTCCTCACATCTTGTGCTCCCCTCTTTCACTTTTCTAGGTTGGACCGATTCTGCTGGCGTTGTTTTTCTTTGGATATGGCCTTCTGGTTGTGCTATCCGGCGTCTAGTTGGGTTTGGTGTCGTTGATTCATCTTACCGCTTGAAGCGTATTCTTCCGTCGTCCAACATAATCCGTTCGAACTCCTCACCGCTACGTGGGTTTCATTCTAAATATCGTGTCAATTTCCCTTTCCTTTTTCTAAATGCACGGTTCCTTGAATATAGCTGCTTCTGTGTTTGGCATTGATTCTTCATGTATGGATGCTAATCAGCCAAATCGCCATACTGTCCATCAGTGATCATGACATGCTAATCATCATGCCTTATTTGAATGTGTATTTGTCCTTGTTTGACATATCTTTTAAGCGCTCGTGCTATTAGCTTTCATGGTTTCTGATATCATACACTTTATTCTGACACCACTACTCAGCTATTCAAATAAGCTCTGGTGTATCCCATGGCCTTCAGCAGCAATCCAGTATGTGACTTTACGTCCTATATAGCGTTCCTTTTTTACCTGCATTGGTGTTGGAATATTTAGCATCGAGTCATAACGTGAATGTATAGGAAAAAATTTCAGCTTTCTAATAACCCGTGTAGTATGCTAACAAAAGGCGCAAATTTTGGTGAAAGATGAGATGATTTAGGCGGGTCTTTTAGCCTCCTATTAGCTGCTGGTTTAGTAGTGAGTTTACAACATGATATGTTTGAGATGACAAATTCAAGTGTCATCGAGGGTTCGTAACATGTGGAAGGCACTTCAAAAGCTTACAAACAACTGAAAGCTAACATAAAGGTGTTTTGATGTGCGTGTACCAATTCTACAATCTAGTTATTTAAATTTTAAAATCAGTTTACAAAATAAATAACGGGATCAACAGATGCGCCATTGACGCAGCCCCATCGTCTAGTTAACTATTCCTACCTAGTGACTGAATCGCCACTGCGATCTGTTTTACTGTTGAACTGTGAATCGGTGCTATGTTGTTTCAGCGATCAGAGGAGGAGGCCGGCTATCAGAACCTATCAGTGCTTAACATATTCTGTACAAGACAAAGTGAGAAAAGTGAGGTAAGCACGACAAGTCGACAACCCACAATTTAACTTGCAGTGCTGCCATTTTACTATCACAAGCAGAATTTTTGCCACTTGGTATCCGCGTCTCAGATCCAGTTTGTGGTTGCTGAATAGCAATATACTGAATATATTTGCTGTATTGTTATCGAAAAGCAACTGTAGAAAAGTCAGTGACCTTGTTTGATAAACTAAACTAAAATTTAACTAACTCTCAAATGCACCAAAACAAAAACGATACACTTATCACACGGTTGGACAATTTCTTTGTTAGCTAGGATGCGACTTTAAACTCCTCTATCGATTATACCTAAAGCATGCCATAAAACCGCAAAATAGGTAAAAGCACCTCAACCAAATTGGACTATCACAATCCGCTGCAATTGCAAAAGAAGTCTTATATTTCTTACAAGCTAATTCTGAACTCACGGCATAATCAATCCATTGAACTTCTCTTATTGCATTTGATTTGAAACTCTTAGAGCTTACTCAACATGTCTGCCACCTCCTTCATTGCTGGCCGGTACTTAGGGGACTCCTCTGTGCAATGTTGTGCGATGTCCAAGAACGCTTTCACCTCCTTTGATTCCTTTTCCCCTTCGATCTTCATTCGTCGGTCTGCAATATCTGAGAATAAGCCCGCCTCTATCTTTTCCCTAGCCCATTTCAACGGCTCTATCTCCTTCCCTCCAACGTTCTTCATCGGCCAGCTCGGTCGCCGACCGGACACTATTTCCATCATTAGCACGCCGAAGCTATACACGTCTGCCTTTACGCTTGCTCCTACGCCTTCACGTATCTCCGGTGCCATGTAACTTCAATATTGCATAAACATAAGATCAGGTATATGAGAGAGAGATGGGGGGGGAAGGGGGGTCTGGGGGGAGCACTTTAGATTCAAGCATCCACGCATCATTTGTGTAAATCTGAGGAGAGTGTATTTACTTCAGAAACTATATGTATAGCTTATGGATTTCTGTTTTTTATCTAACTATCGTCAAACTTTCATAGAACCATTTTAAACAAGTATTACTGTAGTTATTGTAGCTACTACTCACTTGGACTTCATGAAATTAACATGGTCTCAGGTACATACTTTGACCATTACTACTTTTTCTGATTATATGTTACGGGAAAAATGTAACCGTATGGAAGTAATTCAGATAAGAAATATGTTAATACCATTTTTATGTAATATTTATATCTAAAGGGGCTGTCTATGCATCATTCAACTAATTTCTTCAAAAAAAAGTCCAATTTCAGGTCTGTAATGCAGACTTATAAGTCCACTGATGTTTCTGAACATCGAACGCATGCGCAAAATGTGAGCTCTGAGGTGGAGTAATTTGCAAGAAGGGTGCATTACGTACCCGGCGGTGCCGGCGGCCTGCGTACTGACATGCGATGCGGCAGGGCCGCCGCTGACGACCCTCGCGTGGCCGAAGTCGGCGAGCTTGGCCTCGAACCCCTCGTCGAGCAGGACGTTGCTGGACTTGACGTCGCGGTGGAGCACGGGTGGGTGGCGGTCGTGGTGCAGGAACGCGAGCGCGGCCGCGGCGCCGCGAGTGACGCGGAGGCGCGCAGCCCACGGGAGCGGGCCGGCGTCGCCGCTGTGGAGCCAGGCGTCGAGGCTGCCGCGCTCGAGGAGCTCGTAGACGAGGAGCCGGTCGCGGCCGGCGGCGCAGTAGCCGAGGAGGCGCGCAAGGTTGGGGTGGCTGAGGCTGCCGAGCACCTCCAGCTCGGCCCGGAACTCGCGGTCGCCGGCCCCCGCGGCGTGGTCGGCCGAGAGGCGCTTCACGGCCACCGCGGCGCCGCCGACGGGGAGCACGGCGCGGTACACGAATCCGAAGCTGCCGTCGCCGATGATGTTGTCCGGGGAGAATTCGCCGGTAGCCCTGCGAAGGTCGTCCAGCGAGAGCTTCTTGAGGGAGGAGTCGACGGCCGAGCCGTACAACGACCACGAGGAGGAGGTCTCTAACGAAACCCCGCCGGGGAAAGAGACGGGGAGGGAAGCCGGTGAGGACGAGCAGCAGCGGTGGTGGTGGTCCGGCTCGAGGAGGCGGTTCTTGCGGTGGCGGCAGAGGAAGGCGAGGAGGAGGCAGGGGAAGGAGATGGCGGCAAAGGCGGCCACGGCGGCGATCAGCGCTTGGTACACATCGTCCATGGAGACCGGGCTGGGCAGCTACGCAGGTGGGAGGAAGAAGATGAGTTCTTGATTCTTGGGAGGATGAGGAAGAGGAAGACGAAGAGGAAGAGGAAGAGGAGTGAGTCGTCCATGGAGTCAACAGCGGTCGGCAGGGTGCGGTTGACTATTTCTCCTGAAGGGAGACTTTGACTGGTGACCTGTGCAGTCTCCTTTTCCACTGGATAAAACGGGAGCATGGATATTTATATACAGATATTATTCGACACACAGAAAAAGACACGCTTGGTAAAGAAAATTCAAGGTTGCAATTCGGACTCTTACAACTAACTTACACCACACTCGTACACTCACGCGCAAACATGCTTGGTAATTGAATCAACTAATAATCTTAGCTTGCGCCCTTGGCAAGGCATAGTTGAATAATTTGATTTGAAACGTAAATGTAGCGGGAGTATATCACAAAACATTGCAAACTTCAAAACAAAATAAAACAGTATTTTGCCTTAAAACCTTTCATTTGAGTACAAAAGCGTTGTGAATCTAGATTTGCACACATGTGTGTGCGTATGGTGGTATAGGTATGAGGTGTATTAATCTTATATTGTAACCATTTCAGTTATTAGTTTTAGTTGATAGGACTAGTATTGTGACTTCATGCTTATTTGGAATGTAGGTATTTTTCTGCATTCTTATCAACACACAAATACTGAATATTTTCGTCAAATATTGAAATCTCATGCGCACTAAGTATGTCAGTTTTACATTCACCATTCCAGAACATCTTTACTATCTTATGAATGGGAGTTAGTGAAATACGGTCCGTCCACGTCTTCTACTTCCCTTTTTCACATTGCTAAAAATCTCTAACAAAAAGAATAACTAACTAAAAACACAATAAGTTTCATCACAAACTAATTTAACCACCTCCTAAAAATCAATAACGAAAATAAAGTATGATTAGAGCATGAATACAGAGGTGTGACGTCTATTTAGGTGAAACTCGGCGAGCGAGGCAGCGTAGCTGAGGTGTGACAGGCCAAGCCAAAGACAATGGCTTAACAGATCAATTATATATATATTATCCGAAGCAAGGCACATCTACCTAGTTCTCATAGTTTACAAGAGAACAGGGCACTCAGAATAGCAAACTCGTTTTTTCTTTCTTTTTTTGGAACTGAGAATAGCAAACTCTGTTCCAAACAAAATGAAAAAATGCTGAAAATACCACAACACTACTATTTAAACTATGTTATGTTCCTTTACTGTACATATATCTGTTAGTATCTTTGTCTCTTATGCCATGCACTAATTTGCGTGCATTTGTATTTTAGATGTCCCATACTAATTTGCGTGCATTTGTATTTTAGATGTCCCATAAATTTGTGACTTCAGGTCATCAGGTGGATATCAGACATGTAATCTGTGCGTTTTCAGTAACCTGTCAGATTTTGTTTATTTTACTGTATGATGTCACTGTTCTTTATCTCCTATCTGGTTCCGCTTAAACTGCCGCATATCTTTTTCAATCTGCCATCATGCCTAATTTTCCATGTCTAATTCCAAGTGAGTGTGGCCAGATGCTAAGATTAAACAGCCACTGCAACAACTGGACTCACCAGTGGCAACATTTGAGGCAAGGTCAGAGGTGGAGGAGGTAACTAAACAAGTACAATTATCAACAAGTAGAGGAACAAACAAGCCTACTCGGCATTCACAATCCACACAGGTAAAGGAAGGAGATAAATAAACAGGAGGCTGAAACATATTTCCCATGTTGATGACAACTTACTCCACTCCTAGGTCTGGGTGTTGAGTACTTTGCTGGCTAACCTAGCTACAAAACCACGAGTAAGCCACAAAATTTGACCAACAAGTCATACACAACACTAGAGGTAACATCTCAAGGGCATAAAGATTCAGGTCAGAGAACTCCACATATGAAACAACACAGACAGAGGACGCTATCAGATAATTAAGCACATCAGTGCTAGCTTCAGGATTTGCATTTGGCATGTCCCACTTTAATCTAGCCTCGTCCACGCCCACGGCCTCGTGCTCGCCATGGTCCTCCCCTTCTTCCCCTGCCACGACCTGCAAAGCGACGAATATGAGCTATGAGAGGTAGAGGGGCGTGCAAAACCACAGAAACATGGTATGTCAGACTGAGCTTACCACGGCCTGGAGGGAGATATTCATCTGGTTCACCATCAAGGTATTCACTCTGGTCCACCCTTCTTCCCCTGCCACGCCCTGCAAAGTGATGAAATAGGAGACATCAGAAGTAGGGGCATGCAAAAACCACAGAAACATGATATGCCAGACTGAGCTTACCACGGCCAGGAGGATAATACCCATCTGGTTCGCCGTCAAAGTATTCAGCCTGTTCGTCATAGTAGCCGCCCCTGCCACCATAACCGTAATCATAGCCATAACCACCACGGCGGCCACCTCCATAGTAGCCACGCCCCCTTCCTCTTCCTCTTAGCCGGCCTCCCCCTCTGCCTCTACTGTTATAATAATCTCCTTCCTCCTCCCACTCTTCACCCCAACCATAAGCAGGAGGTTCATTGCTCATAGCTGTTCATATTTACCATGTAAGATTAACAAATATAGTTTCTTTTCCATAAAACTTGCAGAAAAATGAGGGACGCCTCTCTGCCTAAAACTTATAAATTGTACACACAAAGGTTAATCCTGAAATGGAGCTATCTCATTTTTAGCAAGCAAATATTAACTGAGAATGCCAGATAACCAGTTTTTAATTTTTAATAAGGTATGTAAAGAAAGCTACGCAACAAGATAGTGTAATTAGCAATATGGAATGCTAAAATAAAAATACAAAGTTGTATCAAGGACTCTGTGGGTTGCTGTCTGTAAGGTTTGTGCTCAAAGAAGACATGAGAAAGAAGATACCTCTGCCCTGCCTCTTCTGCCACCACCAGGTCCACCACGACCTCTCCGATGACCAGTGGGAAAGGACTCTAAATTGCCATGAAGGAAATTATGATCAAAAAGCAATACTTGTAAAACAAAAAATTGGTTGGGAGCATCAAGTGAGAGTAAAACCTTCATGTTCATAGCCAAAGCAGGTTTCACCTCTTCAGCTGGTATAGGTGGCTGGTACCTAAGGGCATAAACCATAATAAGCAGACATATAAATTGCCAGTTTCCAATAATAAACAATAATAGGCTGATACGGGAATGCAAAGCGGTTGAATATGAATTAAGTTATTCTCTGGTTGTACAAGTGAGCAAGAGGACAGGGTTTAACTTACCCTGGAGATGATGTATCCAATTCTTTCTTGGACAATGTTATGGTGATCATAGATACATGACGAGTTGTCTCTAGCCTGTGATAAGAAGTGCATTAGTGTGACGATAAGTTTTTCTTCTTTGTTCTGAAGGAATATATGTAGATCTGTTACGGGAGAAGGCCTTCTTCCAAAGGTTCCCATGTGTCAGTGATATCAATAGATTCAGTAGACGTATTCTGATGAAGATCAACAATCCTTCTCTGATGAACAGTTATATGTCAGTTAGCAAAACACGGAACCATTTTAGTAGCAGATATTATCAGGCAGAGCAGGTTATTACTATTAACCTTGATCAATCAGCAACCATCACTGTTTTATTTATGGCCCGACCCATGGCTTTGATAATAATCTCATCATGCCCATTTTCCTGAAAAATACATAGGAAGAAAAAAAATTGGTTCAGTTATGCACTCGACCAGAACTAAATAAAGATTAATGATACTGTGTAGGGATTCTGAAAGATAGTATGGCATTGTGGACCACTGACCACCAACAAATTTTTCAGAAAAATGATGAGATAACAAACTGAAGAAACAGTATATGCAAATGACAATGGTATCTTTTTTACAATCATGTGAACTGTACACGAGTTCACATCATTTTGTCAAACTGATAAGCTTTACATAGTTCAGGTGTCAGGATTGAATAGGAAGTAATGGACAGAGAAGCACTAGGAAATAAGAACCAGGAAAACCCATGTGCTCATCTGAGGTACCGTGATGGCAACCAACCAAGCCGTGCCATCATAATTTGATAAGTCGTAACAGAAAAGCTGTACATTTAGGTGTGAATAAAACGAGCATACTAGATGCAGATATACAAAGAAGTTGGAGAATTTGAAGCCACGTAAATTTATCATTAAACTAATGTAACATTGAAAGTTGGGAGTCAAACTGGTTCAGAATTTAAGATAATCACAATTCATTATAGTGGTAAAGAGAAACACTTAGAGATAAGTAAAAGCCTATACATGACCACAGCACATCCAGGGGTGTTCCTAAATATATCTCCACCATCCAGAATTTCAGACTGCAAGCTTGTCCTGGCAATTGTTAAACATGGCATACAAAGGATCGCTGCTTATTCTATGCCAGAAAACAGCAACACCCAAACCGAATCATAGTAAGGGGATCACCTCAAGCAACGACATCCCATAGCCGATGTAGTTCCTCATCCTCCCCAGTGCAGTGATCCTGATCTCATTCTCACTAATCGGTGTCTCATTCCGAGGCTTCTCCACCCTTTGGTATCTATCCATGCCTATGAATTGACATAAATTTCAGCATGAAAACATCCAGGCAAGCACCAGCTAAGTCACTTTTAGATGACAGTAGCAGAAAGCATGCAGAAGTTACTGGAAAAAAACAGCGAACTATATCTGTGGTACACGGAAAAAGAGATTAGAGTCACGAGACTTGCGCAAAACTAACAAATGTCTAGAGTACATAGCAATCCGTTAGTCAGTCTCATTATGAGCATAATGCATGCATTCATTAGGATGACAAATAAGAAGGAAGATAGATCGGATGACGCAACTCCTCATGATGACACACACATGACAAACCAAACCACACAAAATGGAATAAGCAACAGGGACATGCCATGGCAGTGAGTGGAGTGGGGGATTTCTCGAAACAAATAATACGAACAAGCAAATGGCCGTGAATTGAAATGCCCTAATCCGTACGAACAGCTCGAGGCCGCGACGAGTAACTCGAAACTGAAAACATCCCCCTGGGAATCACAATCTATCAGGAGCACACGCCATGTCGCGGAATCAACACGAACACGCCGTATCCCCCGGAACCGGTCCTCGACAGCGAGGGGCTCGAATCCGCGGGAGGGGTGGAGCGCGCGAACCCGCAGCACCTAGCCCGCGTGCGCACGAATCGGCGACGAATCGAGGAGGGAGGAGGAGGAATGAATCGATCGCACCTTGCGGTTGCGCTCCTCGGCTCTGCGTGCGCTCGGAGGCGGAGAGAGCGAGGGGAGGGAGCAGGGGTTCGTCGCGTGGCGTGTGGGGTTAACTTAATTACGGTTTCTACCCTTGCTTCTTCGTCTGGGTTGGCGTGGGGGGTTTATTTCCGTTACGTGGAGGCGCTCTGGACGTTCGTTTGCGCGGATGTGTGGCAACGATTGGGGGATGGGGTTCCAGGATATGGAGGGGGTCGGTCTCACTGGCAGGTAGGCCCATGACAGGTGGGTTACACGTGTCACGGAGACTGTAGCGTCCGGTATTCACCAATATCATACACCTTTCTACAAGCAAACTCGTTCAAACATCTCCAACCAAGCCTCTCAACACTATCCGTATAACCGGACCTGACCAAGAAATTTCCTCTCCGTGTCAACCGGACCCCAACAGCCCGACACACCGAGCACAATCGACTCGCATGCCACCGTCTAACAGCACCAACAACTGCAACAAACATCTCAAACCCCGTACTGCGATAAGCAACCATCGAAAAATCAATCACACTACCATAGCACGAATCCATAGATAGACAGATTCTTGAAACATCCACTACAAAACTTAGGGCAGGGAAAAGGAACAAGTATCAGGTTGATGATCGTTTTGACAAAATGATATATCTGACGTGACTCTGATTAGGCCTTGAGCTTGCCATAGAACTTCTGCTTCTCGTCGGTGGTCTGGAAGCGGCCGTGGCCAAACTTGGACGAGGTATCGACGAACTTGAGCTTGATCTCCTCCAGGGCCAGACGCGACGTCTGCTTCAGCAGGGACTGGCGGAGGGTCACCACTCTCTTCTTGGGGCCGACACAGCAGCCCTTGATCATGAGGTAGTCGCCCTTCACGACACCATAGTGGGGGAAGCCGCCCATGGGGGTGATGTCCTTCTCAGTCCTGTAAGAACAAGCATTCAACGGAAGTAGGATCATTACCAAAAGCAAATAAAATTTTTATTTTGTAATTAATGGCTTCAGAATGGATTCCATGTTATCTAATCAATTGAATGACAGAATTTTAAATACCCAGTAGTGCTGATAGTAACAGTGTGACAAAATTCATCATATTTGGAAGATTTTGCCATATGTAACAACTGACAAACAAAGACACACCTGTCGAACTCGGTGGAGGCATCATGACTTTCCTGTCCAGCCTTGCCAATCTTGTAAACCTTCTTGTTCATCTCAGTCCGGTGGTGGTATCCATTCTGACCAGCACGAGCAACAGTGTAGGAAACCCTAGCAGGATGCCAGGCGCCAATACAGGCAACCTTGCGGAGACCCCTGTGGGTCTTGCGGGGAAGACGGTTGACACCCCAACGTGTCACAACACCTTCATATCCCTTACCCTTGGTGACACCAATGATGTCAATCATCTCATCCTTCTGGAAGACAGCATCAATGGGGACTTCCTTCTCAAAGAAGTTGTAGCCATAGTCCACCTTATCTGCGATGGTGCCACCGTTGATCTGAATCTCCATGAGGTGAGCCTTCTTCTGCTTCAAGCCCTTCATCTTCCTAATCTGAATCGCATAAACAGAACAAGGTAAGCGACATTTGAAAAGGTCAAGTATAAATAATTTGGTATTAGATGAACCAAAAACAAATGATGGCACGTAATAGACATCAGTTTAAGAGATCAAGTCTTTGATTCATATACTGACAAACTTGAACATTATATCTAGACTTGCATATACTCATCAAAATGAACCAAGCCAATAAAATGAGCATGAACTGGATATCGATTATATCATTGTCAATGTCAAAGAGACTTTGCTTCAACAAAGGTGAGCGATATCGAGGGCTAAAAGTGCACAGTATAGAAAGTAGAAGACAATTTCTAACCTGAGTATGGCAATAACACGGACAACTGAAGCATACTTCTTCATCTTTTCAAGCTGCATCTGGATTTCCTTCTTGCCTGCATCACTGTCATACTTGAGAGCATACTTGGTGAAAGCCTTCTTCTTGCTCTTGCACCAGTTCTTGTAGAACCTTCTCCTCACATCTTCGCTGAGATGCTGAGCCCAGACAGAGTTAAGAGTACGAAGGCCACGAGGAGTCTTCACATAGGCAACCAGTCCACAATGACAAGAGGAGGTGTTTCAACAATGGTAACAGCCTCACACGTCTCCTTCTTGTGTAGCTCTGAAGAATATCAAACAGAGTGTCACTACATATGCACAGTAATTTATTAATTCAAATGGAGACTACAAGATTTCATAGAGACTTGCTAAAGAACATGATTCAGTTTCAGTATTGGTAGCCCTAGTAGACACCAGAAGCACTCATCAATATATGCAAGAAAACTATGTGCTTGCAAGGATAAAAAAGATCAAGTCAATGCCAGTACATGAAGTGCAGTTACACCAATCAATTCTTTAGCATTTGCAAGATATGGGTATCGAGGCTATCATCAGTTGCCTAAAACATCAACCAGAGAAACAGGATTAGTAACGTACTGAACCAGGCTTCTCGACCTCACGCACAATGTGGGTCATTCCAGCCTTGTAGCCAAGGAAGGCAGTGAGATGGCATTGTTTCTTGGGGTCATCCCTGGGGAACGACTTCACTGCAATGACAACAGAAAAATGAATGTCAGCGTAATCACAGGAAGCAGCACAATAGAAATACACAAATAGAGTGCCAACGTGCAACTTAAACTAATCACGGACAGCTAAAAACAATGGGAAATTGCAGGAAGATTCTCCATAATTTTAATTTCGATGGCTAAAAGAGCGGAAGTCCATAGCATATTTCAAAGCTAGGCAGACAGAAAACTGGTGCAATTGACACAAGTGCCAAATCTGCAATAATTAACATGGTAAACGGCATCGGTGTTGTTCCTTAACACAACAAACAACATCATTGCAGCAACAACAAAAAATGTGGGAATCTACATGCTGCTCTGCTAAGCACACTAGGTCATATCACAATCTCGGCAAACAAGAGCATGCTGTAAGTATCTAGCTACAAGCTTACAACTAACACAGACTTACCAATATAAACGTAATTGCGTCCACATCATACAGAAATCACACGACACGGGCACAGACGAACGCAAGTTCCAACCAAAGAGTATTGGCATAGATCGTAGTATCTCCCAAACCATCCTAACAAACCAGACTGTACTATAGCACGCCTCACTCATCAACCAAACTGTACGAGCAAAGGACGACGAGTAAGCAAGCAGGCATACCCTTTCCGCGGTGGCGGGAGCAGCGCTTCCTGGGGAGGAAGCCGAGGGATCCGTGCCTCGGGTGCTCGAACTTACGGTGCGACATCGTCCCCTGCAGCAACGAAAACCCACCAAAAAATCAATCAGATCCCGCTGAAACAACGCAGCAAAGACAGCCGCGAGTGAGGGCACCGGCGGCGGTGGCTCGGCCTCGCGGCAAGGAAATGGCCGCCGCCGGTGAGAAGCGAACCGAGACGAGGAAAGCGGTGCCTAGGTTGGTTTACCTGTGTGGGAGGTGGCGGCGCCGGGGGAAATGGGGTGCGTGTGTGGAGGAGGGCACGTAAACCCTAGAGAGCTTATATAAAGGGGACCCCAGGGTGAAGAGGGTTTTGTTCGATCGGACGGACGGGAATGCCCCTAACGGCGGATGCTCTCACGAGGCTTGGGCCGTCGCTCTGTTCTGGGCTCCGGCCCTTCTTCTCTTTTAATCTTTTTTGGTTTTTATTCCATTTTTATCCTTTCCAAGAAGAAAATTTTAAAATATAATTTTTCATTATCTTTAATACTTTATAAATGTGCGTTGCTCCTAGTCATACGTCCTCCCCTCCCACTGTCTACTAGCACTCCCTCGCAAAAAAAAATCAGACGTCTACAGATGGTCCCGCCCCTCCAATCCCACGACAAATAAACAAGCAGACGCCTCCAAAACCCTTGCATCCAAAATCTCCTCCTTTCCTTAGACCACCATGTTTGCCTGGCACCACCGCAACGGAGAAATAGAGAGCAACATACTGGCATTTGTGACAACGTATTATGTGAGTCATGTGAGGACTTGACAATATTTGTGATGAATATTTTGCCACCATATGTGGAGTTGATTCTTTTGGTTGCATGAATTCGAGGCTTGAACTACTTGTTGTGTGATTGATAAGTTTGAGTTTCTCAATTTGTCTCAAGGAAAAATTGAGTGGATGAAGGATTTTTCTCGGCTGACTTGGGTCAAGTGGAAAACTTATGCTCGCAACGCTTTGCTTGGTCTATTGTATGCAGGTGCGAGTTGGGTACGGCGATGGTTCGGTCATATGGACCGGCATGAGGCTTGGAGGGCTGAGATGCAGCCAAGGAGGTGGCGACGACATCGTGCGGCTTAAAAGCATGTATGCGGAGGACAAGAAAGCGGGTGGAGACGAGACGTGAGGACCAAGTCAGTACGAGAGCGTTTTGGTAAAAACGCGGAATCTACCGAAACATAACCAAGAAACTGCGACGGCGGCCAGGAAGCGGTTTAGGGTTAGTTGCTTAGGGTAGAAGGAAAGATGGATGGAGGATGAGTCACTTGGACGCTTTGTGATGCGTGCTAAGTGCTCATGCCATCTAAGTGGGCTTAAGGCCCAAGTGGGTAAGAGGTGCTTATCCTTTAACCCTTTGGTAAGCATTGTAAAAACCCTAGTTAGGGGCTGCTTAAGAGAGCTTTGACCTACTCATGAGAGGTCTTTGAAACAGCAAGAAAATCCACGAAAATGCAATACAAAAAGATTTTCTCCATTCCTTTGTGTTCTTGAGTTATCTCCTTCATTAGCTCTTTTGAATTTTTGTTTTCTTGTTTTCTCCTATGGATTGATCTATGGTATGGTAAATAAATGATAGGAAGATCATCCCATATTGATTCCATCCAAGAATACCCAAGGATTCAATCTTTTTCTTCTCTATTTCGAGTTTCTTGGAAAACAAGCAAGAAATGTGATTTTCGTGATTAATCATTGTAGGGGGTTTGATGCTATGATTTGGGGCTTGGAATAGGTTGCTGGGGCATGTGAGATGACACCATATCGATTTGAGATCAAGATTCCTCACGAACTTCCTTTCCATTTAAAATTTCTCTTTTTCTCATTTCTAGAGCTGATTGAAGAAAAAGGTAAAGGTATTGATTTGAGAAGTTTTTATGGAGATCAATGCTTGATCTAGACTCACAAGACCTTCCTACACCTCTCTGCAAATTTTGGTTTGATTTGATTGAGTAGATTCTGAATTAGCCAAAAAGTTGGATCGAAATCTCAGTTCTGGAACCTGGCTGATCTTCTGCTGAATTCTTCAGTTTCTTCAGAATTCTCGGAGTGTCCGATTCTTCAATTTCGGAGCCTCCGAGATTCACTTCTGTTCTTACTACTGAGTTCTTCAGTTTCTTTATAATTCTCGAAGTGTCCGATTCTTCAATCTCGGAACCTCCGAGATTCACTTCTGTTCTTGCCTGCTGAGTTCTTCAGTTTCTTCAGAATTCTCGGAGTGTCCGATTCTTCAATTTCGGAGCCTCTGAGATTCACTACTGAGAACAGAACCAAAAGTCAGAATCTCCAAAAAAAATTCCTGGAATTTTTGAAATTCTCTTTTTCTTCAGGCTGAATCGCTTCACTGAGAATAGAACCAAAAGTCGGAATCTCCGGAAAAATTTCCAGAATTTCCAAAATTCTCTTTTTCTTCAGGCTGGGTAGCTTCACTGTTTCGGCCATAACTTTTGCATCTGAACTCGGAATTTGGTGATCTTGGACTCGTTTCGAAGCTATCGATGAGCTCCACATCACCAAGGGCTTTTGGGGGTATTTTCGCTGCATCTCCACTCTGATCATACTAGTCTTTTAATATAACTATGTATGCGAAGAATTTGTGAAATAAATTTGAATTTAACATTCACCCCCTCCCTGTCGGAAGCCACTGATCCTACATATTAGAAAACCGCACACGCATCCGCTTGATACGCACGTTCACGGAATAGAACGATGCCGGACCCCAAAATTCATAACAGAGAGTCTTAAGTAAAACCACCCGCTAAGTCGAAACGTCAACCCCAACCTCAACCCCTGGGTATCAATCCCAAGAGGAGTGGAGTGATATGGCTCCGAATAGCCCGAGACGTCAACCCCAAATTTCTCCGGCAAACTAATGCACAGATCGAGTAGGGTGATATGGTCTCCTCACTCTGTTCTTACTGAGCCGGAACATCAACCCCGAACTCGTCCCAGTAAATTAATGCTCGGCTGGAGTAGGATGATATAGTTACTAATCTCTCAGTAGCAGAGTCGCTTCACAGGGGTGATTAGACCTAATAACTCTATGATATAAACTCTGAAATCCTACCCACCACATGTGCTTCATCAACATACACACACGGCACATGAGTAGGCGAAAATAACCAGATTTCACAGCAGTAACTCTACGACGGAAACTGCAATATTATAAGTTTGAAACTTAACAAACATATATTCACATAAGGATCCGAAGATCCAAATACACAGCGAAAGAGTATAAGCGGCTACGAAGCCAAAACGGTGAGGCCAAAAGTGGCAGCGAAACAAATCAAGCTGCCAACCCCGGGGCAGGATCACTGCTTGGGATTCCCAGCGACTAGTCGTCGTTGGTGTCGATCTCTATATAGAAACCACCCTCAGGAGGGGTAGTTTCCTCTGCAACAAAAACATCAACAATAGCAGGGTGAGTACAAATTGTACTCAGCAAGACTTACAGTGTAAAAATTAATAATAGATGTGCCCAGTATTAATAAAGGGGTAATTGTGGACTATTTTGCGAAAAGTAAATTTTACCTTTGTCAATAGAAGCTAGGTAGATGAAAAACTGACTACTAGAGTACTTTTCAAAGGAGACGAGTCGAACACTTCACGATCAGTTCTTACTGCAGATCACCACACCTTAGATACCCCGACTCTTCCTCGACCACCCTGGGAGGAAGCTGTCGCTACACCACAGCCTTAGAGTTGGCAAATTTTAGAGTTTGTTGTAGTTGTCTAATTCGATGCAAAATCTTACCAAGCTGTCCATAACCGCGGACACGGCTGTTCAAACAGTTCAAACCATGCAGGGGTGTACATCTTTACCTACACGTATCGATCGTCTCCTAGTGCCATCGCGATTGACACACTTTCACGAGGTGTGCTGGCGGAGGGTGATCGAACACGACCGTTACAATGCTTTCGACCTAGGTATGAGCCACCCTTATGGGCCAATCCATGTACATCAGTCCGGCCGTAACTACGACACGGTCCCATAAGTTGTAGCAGGTGATACATCCCCGGCCTCGAACCGTGTGTACCCCTTACACCTATATTGAAGCACCACACCACATTCCTTTTTCACGCACACGGCAAATGGAAACGGCGAACTATGCAGCTCATACTCTAAGTCTAGGCAAATTATTTAGTCGTGGGTGGCCCCATAATCCACCCGTGTAGAAGTACGCAAATCTGGTTCGAAGGGACACCGGTAACCGGTCCTTGTGGGAAGACGAGACAACCAACCATGCTCCCAGCCATGGCCTCTCGTCTAAACCCAGATATAATTAAGCAAGTTCATTAGTTATCCCGGTGAACACCCACCTACCACGTAACCCATCCAATAGTGTGAATTCGTCTGCCATCCAAGAAATTATGACTTTTACATGTCTAAGCATGTCTAAGCATTAGTAATATAGCAGGCGTTATAACAGTGTACACTATTCTACTCTAGATAGGTTGGGATGGTGGTGGAGTTGTTTGAGCGACACGGTGAGTTTTACACACAGGAATAGGGTTCTGCTTAGCGGAAAAATAAAATTTGAACGCATGTGATAATGAATTTGAAAACAACTAATACTTTGTAAATAATAGGAGTTTGCAATGTGACCAAAGGGGCTGCTTGCCTGGTTGCTCTGCAACGAAACCCGGCTCGTGATCGAGGTGGTCTGCTTCTGGATTTTTCGGCTCTAACGAAGAAGAACGAAAACATCGGAAACGAAAAGGGCATAACCATAAATATCAAAATGCTGAATATCGGCATGAGATGCAATGTATGCCATGGCATAGAGGGTGCAAAATAAAGACTAATGCAAGTGGAATCAATTTAATCGGAGTTCGGACGCATAAAATATCGCGATCCGAAAATTCTCCGGCTAATTGGAAACCCTAATTTAGGTTTTTAGCCAATTATGTTTTTCCTAGCATGCAAACACGTATGGAAATGACATTTTTGAATAGATCTCATTTTTCTGAACATTTTGATATATTATTTGCATTTTTCTGATTAAAGATGAATTTTCTATGAATTTTCTAAGATTTAATCAATTTTCACCCCTTTGTTGTATTTTTCTCAGTAAAATTAATATTTAAATTAATTAAATAGCACCAGAGGCTGACATGTGGGCCCTATTGGTCAATTTTGACCAAAATTGACTAAGTCAATGACAGGTGGGGCCCACTGTCATGGACTTTTATTTTCTTTTATCTTTTCTTTAATTTTCTGACATGCGGGGTCCACACGTCATAGAAACAACTTTATTGAGTTCAATTAATACACTGATTAGATATTAATCATGCCATTAATAGACAGTTAGCATCAATTAATCATCATTAGTGCAATTAATTGGTCGGATTAGGCATTGAATGTGCCAGAACTATTAAGTGTGCTGGTTAGAAGTTAATACACCGTTAGGGGTGTTAATTGTGTCTTAACCGGCACAATTAATAGGGCAATTAAGCCCTCAACTGCATCCGGTCGGGATGCTGTTGGGCTCGGTCGGGGACCCGGTGCTGTGCCGATGGCGAGTAGAGCGGCGGCGAGCGACAGCTTACCGGAGAACGGCGGACTCCGGCGAGGCGGGGAGCGGCCAGTGACTCGGGCTCGGCGGCGGAGAAGCTCGGTGGAGGAAGGCGGCGGGTGGCTCCGGTGTGGGGATGGCGAGCGGCGAACGGGGGAGCTCGGGAAGCTCCGGCTGGAAAGGGGGGGATGGCTCGGAGTAAGGCGGCGGTGAGGGAGGGGCTCCGGCGAGGCGGAATAGGGGAGCACTAGGGCGGCAAGGAGTGGAGCCGGGGCGGGGGTGCTTCGGGTGGAGGCGGAGTGAAGGCGGCGGGCTCGGCCGGGCTCCGGAGGGGCGGGGCAACGGGGAGCCGAGGCGCGGCGCGAGCTCCCGAGGCAGAGGCGGCGAGCGCTGCGGGCGAGAAGCGACCGGGCGAGGAGGGAAGGCGATACGCCGGGAGCGGCCGGGCTCGGTGGCGAGGTGAGTGGCTCGGCGTCTTAGGGAAGAAGCAAGGGGAGGGTGGCGGCGGGGTAGACCGAGAGGAGAGAGAGACAGGGGGCGGCGGGATGAGAGGATAAGGAAGAGGAGTGGCTTAGAGAAGAAGAAAGAAACGGAGCGGGCCAGGCCAGAGGGAAAAACGGGCCGGTTGCGGGGGAGAAGAAAATAGGCTGGGAAGGCCCATCCGGCAGGGGGGAGGTGAAATGGGGTTTTTCTTTTTCAAATTGATTTTTCTGGTTTCTTTTACTTCATTTCAAATTTGATTTCTTTTTCTTTCCCTTTTCTGATTTCAATTCCCTTCTCCCTTCTAAATTCATTTCAACGAACCACTTGAGCTGAGCCCAAAGTGAAAGGTTCGAGAGGTTTTAAATCAAAGTTTGAATTCATTTTAAACCTTCACATGAACTTGCCAAGCATTTCAAAAAAAAATTTCAAAAACTTTCTCAAATTTTAGGTTCACGTTCTAATGCCATGAGATGCATATGATGCACATTACAATACGCGAAGACAGGGATGTTACAAACGATTCTTTGATTGATACCTCTACATGTTCATTTATTGTTTTATAGCAATGTACGAGTACCCTACTAGTACACAATAAACTATATTTTTCTCATTTACTATCTACTTTTCGTTTCTCGAGTGCAGATTTCCCTATAAGTTTATGGGCAATGTCGCTACTGCTACTTAACTCCAGAACACAAAACAAAAGAGAAAATTTGTTTTCCACACATGTGTTTGACAGCAAATAAAATGTATAGATCAACCTCACGTTTTTTCTTGTACCAAACCCGCCTCCAATTCTATCTCGCTGGAGCTTATTGCTCCTGTTTGTATTAGGAGTAGGATACTCAAGTGGAACCACCACCATAGTTCAAAGGGCAGAACTTTTTAAAATAATAAATAGTATTGTCGAAATTACAGAAATTGTAAAAGAGGCTGAGAATTAGAGAAGTAGGTGTGGACGCTATCGAAAATAGGAATATTAGTTACTAGAATTTTAATAAAATAATTGTTGATCAAAATTTTGTTATAGAATTAGAATACATCTTACATTAAAGACAGAGGGAACATATCATACAGAATATTACTTAGAAAGACAGAATATTACTTAGAAAGACAAAATAATGACATCAGCAACTAGCAAAGCGCTACGTTAGGACTTGTGTCTTTAAGCCACTGCATGAATCTTCGGAGTTATAGTACAAAAGTCGCACGCACAATATATGTTTAGATCGAAGTGCACTAGGCCCCAGCCCCGTTCATTCAAACGAGACCAACAGAACAACATCCAAGTTCTTACATAGTTTCAGTATCGACAGAAAAAGGAAGTGTAGAGCAGTGTATAAACAAGAGTAGCACCAGGACTGGTTACTGAGAGCAAAACTTCAACAAATTACATGGTCATCAGACCGTATCGCACCATAACCATCTCCTCCAGGTCCACATCCTCGACTGTCGTTTCAGTCTTTCGTAGTAACTTCAGCAAAAGTGAAACTGAGGCAATCCCTCCAGCCTTATTTTGTTTGCTTAAAAGCATTGCACATTCCCAAATCTCATCTGTTGTTCAATCTTGTAGACAGCATCTTGATAAATCCTGGCAGTGTACAAAACAACAACATTAGCAGCCTAGGGACGGATGACCCTGAACAAAAACAAGCTCTGAACTTTCCAAGAAAATATAAACAGGAGAAAGTGCAAGGACTGGTGTTGAGAGCTCTAAAGAGGTAGCAGCAGACATAGCTACTGAAATTGGTGGTGATGGTAGTCCTAACTTGGCATCCACTCAGCAGGAGCATTGACAGCATGTTTGGCAACCGGATGGATAGGGAATGGGAGTTTAGAGGTGGGAGTAAGTGCAGAGATGAGGCAAGGAAAATAGCTATTTACTCCCAATCTCTCGTTTGACGGGGAGTAGAAATTAATATAAATTCCCTCTCCCTCTCATGAATTACCAGTTCCTAACAAGGGAAGAGATTGATAGGAGTTTCATTCACCAATTTCCTTTCTCCTTCCCCCTTAAACTCCCATTCCACCCAACCAAATAGATGACATTTAGTCCCATGTCCCCTTAACTCCCATTCCCTAGCTCCAATTCCCTCCAACCAAACAAGCTGTGAAGTAATAAGGTGAAGAGGCAACGAACAAATGATGCACTTTACTCCTTGCCTGGAGAATTCAATACTTCATTTGAAGCTTCTATCAGATCAACTGAGCCTCTGCAAGTGCCAATGGTAACTTACCTTCAAGAAACATTTGAGGCGCTCAAAATGATTCCTGACTTAGCCCGTGATGATCTTCTGAAAGCCTATAGTATTCCGACCAGTGATGATCGTAAATTTAGATCTCTTATGGCGCTGCCGATGGACATGAGAAAGGATTGGCTGCTCATGCAAATCTGAAACAAGTCAGGTTGTCCATGGGCTTGTTAAACTAACGCTCATGATGCATCCTTTCTCAACCTTGGTTGGAACCATATAACACATATGATGTATGGACTTGTTTTGATTTGAGAGAAAATTTGATATCAGTGACATATTTGCACGAGCATGTGTATTTCTTCTAATTCTGCATGCAGTAAATTCAGCAGCTTACACATTTTCACAAAAATAAAATTGGCAAAAAATAGCAGCTAGAAGTCCTACTCAATTTGCAACAGACACTTTTCAAAAATTATGGATCTTTTCCCCTATGTGGTACAAATACTGGTTACATAAGCATTTAGGAGTTGTGCAGGACCAATTCCAAAAGGGCACATCCAAACAGGTTAAGGGAGTTGTAGTTGGATTCCAACAAGCAAATTCAGTTGTCACCCAAACAACCGGAACTGAAACCACCGCACGATTCCAATTCTGCATGAATGGAACTTGTTCTCCAGTTCCATAGAACCAATTCATTTCCAGGAACCAAATGGAGCCTACAAGTGGATTATACAAGGCTGACAAAAGATTTGAGCTGTGAGCTGACATGCTTATTTCAGCCCATGCGCCAGACCATTCAGAGCAGTGGCAAACAAAAAGAAGTACCGCTCATACTACAAACATGTTTAAGGTTTTCATCATTAGAAATTCAATCCTCTCTTTTGTTAAATCCACAGATTTGTAAGCGGCAAAGAAGATTATTATGTATAAAAATTCGGTTCAAAGCGGCAAAGAAGATTTTGTTTGCCTTTCCATTTATTAGAAGACATATAATCCTTTTATCTTGTTCCCATAGGGGGAAAAACACTTGTGAGCGCATGATAGACATTACCGTCAAAAATGGTTCCTTTTTCATCATTTTACTCTGAGTGCTCTGCGTGTTGTGTTAGGCCTTGTTTTCAACTTTTTCATGTATATAACACAGGGATAATATCGCAGGTGATGCATGCAACTGCAACCAGCAACATCTCTGCACAGCGATGCAGGCCAAAAAAATTTGATATTATTTGGGCAGGTCCAGATCCCAAAATAACAAAACTATATCAAACACAATTACATGAATCAATTGTACTTATGTGCTATGCTCTCTACACTTGATGGTAATACTCAATGAATCTGCACTTTCCAACATCGTCCTGGACTCACAAGAAACTCACACAACTCAAACTCCATCTCTCAAGTCAAGAACACTAAAACAAAAAGGATGATGAAAAGAACCACCAAGAACGCTATCATCATGATCTGCCCTTTCAAGCTGGCCTTCTTGAGGACCATAGCCACTCTCTTCTGCACAAATCAAAAGGCAGGGAGAAGTTTTAATCCTTCGGAATCCAATCGAAAGAGAAAATATTCTTCGTGTTGTCATAATATGTGGGCAAACATGCAATCCTAATGAAATGCACTGGGATACAGTAAAGGATATAAGGCATACCTGCACAAAGTCAAGCCGATTGGAAGTAGTTTCCATGTCGAGGCTTAGTTCACCCAATAGTTTTTCCTGAATGGTGTAAAACGAGCACATAAATACTGACACTAGAAAGGAAATGACATTTTTGATGACAAGTTATAGTTAACTAAGCTCTTTCTATTTGCATACATACTTACATAGGGAAAGAGAGCCCATATGAACTTTTTTTTTCTTGGACAGAGTTCATATGAACTATCTGTAACAAAAGTAACAGAGGAAATTTATAGGATCTCATTTTCATTAATGTTAGTGAGTACCTGTCCGGCAAGCTCGTCATGTATGGTGAGACCTACACCTCCAATTCGCTGGACACTAGCACTAAGCGCATCCAACTCGTCATCCTGTCGCCTATCGAAGAAGCACATTCATTTATTAGTGGTTGTTTAAGCCATAGTTCATATAAGTACAAGTAATATCTAGAACAATTCTCTGGAAGGTATCGTTGTGTACATTGGAAACTCCTGTTTAGGACATTATGATTCTATTGTGAAGAAGTTTTCAATTCTTTCAAATTCGACGTTCTAAATTGGTACTTGAGCAACATAAATCTTAGGAAATGAGATAAGTTTGTAAAGCAGTTACTTCATCAAGAGCATCTGCTGATCAGATTCTGAAGCAATGAAGTCATCGTTATCTTGAGCAATGTGCTGCTTGGATCTGCCTGATTCAGAAGGATTGACTGAATGACCAAAGGCACTTTTTGGTTTTCTACCTTCGACATTCCGCTTTATCGACACCACCTAAGTCAGTGCAAGTTCAAGACATGGCACATCATACTTAATTTTCTTCGGAACTTCAGGTGTAGCTCAATCATTCATAGTGGCAGCGCAGTGAGACGTTTTCTTAAAAAACTATACCTGGTTGCGGGCAGTGCTAGTCCAGTTCCTCCTTTTTCCAATTTCAACCTCATTAAGTCCATAGTAAGCTGGATCTCTCTCAGCAACTGAAATTGCCTTCTCCAATTCATCCACCTTAATTGAAACATTAATTAAAGGCAGAAAACAGCTGAGGGATGGAGGAGGAGCATATGGTTATTTACAAGAGTCAATTCTGAACCTTATAAATATGAGTGTGGCTGGCATTGCCCAAAAATATCACAGATATGCATCAGGAAAATTCTAAGATGTGAACTTTCTGAGCATCCTAGGCTGAAAATTAGAATCACACTATAAATATGGTGGCGATTTCATGTACCTGCCATTGGACACTTTCACAGCTGGTTAGCAGTTCTTTGGTCAGATGCACATACTCTCCGGTGTTTTCAGGCGTCTGCTTCCATTGGTGAAAAGTATCTTGCAGTTTATCAATCTACACAACAATCAAACAAGAATAGCAAGTTGTTATGGGGACTGGTTCTAGGAATCCAATACAAAATCATTGGCATTGCTATCATTAAAACGAAGGATTGTCAGACAACAGCATTTAAATTCCTAACATGCATTTATAAAATTATATGAAGTACATGTTAGAACAAACAACTCTGGATGTACAGATAGATGCAAACGATCAGACGCCATTAACAAGCTTCTCTGCAGAACAACAGTGACGCTCGGCATCGGCATACGTGCATAGCAACCCTGCACAATATCATCAACACATTGATAGTATTCTACACACCCACATCTAAGGTTCATGTGTTTCCCCTTCCTGCAATTGCCTTGCAAATATGGCAGCAGCCAGCCAAACAGAACAGCCCAAGAAATGGATCCAGAAGCTGGCTGGCACCGGATGCAAATTAACCCATATCTCAGTGACCTACATACATCCACTGAAACGCTCGGGATCCACCGAAATCATGGATAAAAAACTGGAGTTATACCACTTGAGAATCATAACTACAAGAAATGTACAAATTCTCGAAAGAAACGGGATTGAGCAAACGTGGAGGGAAGGAGGGACCGAGCTCACCGAGTCCTGGATCTCGTCCTTGACGATGTAAAAGGGATCCTGAGCGGGGGTCATGCTCTCGTCGCCGCCGGAGCAAATCTCGGTGGGGAGCTGCCGGATCCGGAGGGAGCGATGAGCTGATCTGAGCTCCTCCTCCTCAGCTCGCGCAGCGTTCGGGTTGGTTTGGTGGCATCGCCGAGGAAGAGCGACCGGAGAAGACCAGATCGGCCACTCAGTTGGGGGCCCGGCCCGGATAGATGGGCCGAGTGAGCATAAGAGCTCAGTTGGGGGCCCGGCCCGGATAGATAGGCCGAGTGAGCACAAGAGCTCAATGGGTTAGGCCTGGCAAGTCTCCACGGGCCTCTTAGCTCTATATAATGTTGGCACGGTTTTATTGCAATGTGGTTGCCGAAGCTGCGCGTCGATGAGCATCCGCGGACCAACTCCAACATAAGTACAACTTTGAGATAACAGGAAGAAAGCATTGGCGTCTGCTTGGGATCAAATTTGGGGAGGAAGCATGTACTTTTTGTCTAAACTGTAATATGTTACGGTTATACATATTCCATTTTTACTCTGTTTTTTTTTATGAAAGTGTCTATTTGACATTAGACTATTTTTATTTTTGCCATCAGTCAATTTGTTTTGCACTGTAGGATCCAGGTTTAATGGTTAGGATTGCCCTCGTCATCCCATAACATATATCTCTCCCCACCCCCCCCTCTCTCTCGTCTCCCAAATTGCTTGCCGCCACCAGAGCACTCACCCCCTGCATGTGATGGCCTAGGCTTCATCGGAGCTGACACTGCACCAAGGAGCCCCCTCTCCCACCAGCTCCCTCCTCTCCCTCCCTCTTCCACCACCACAGAAGAACGAGAGACAAAGGAAACTTGTGGGATTGATGAAGCCATGTAGATGTGGGTTTAGGTCATGGTGGGGCTCACACATGAAAAGAGATGTCATTGGTGGAGTGACAAGCGTTTGATGCCCGGGCGCAATAACTCCATTAATGTCAATGTCAAAGGCACAATTGATACAATGATTGTCTCTTAGAGTCGCTCTATAGAGCTTTGATACTAGCAAATGGCAAATAACTAACTCTTTGTAACAAGTCAGTTTTATTCACTTTCCTACTTCTCACCTTCGTATTAGGGATGCGGGATGAATAGCCAATTTTGTCATCCTTTTATATATGTGCTCTTAACAGGAGAGCAGGTGTACAAGTGGTAAATCTCAAAAAGCATAACTAAAAGTTTTGAAGAAGCCTGATTTTTTTTCATTGATGTGCGTTGTTGAATGGAGTGCGAACCTATAAATTAGTTTTGAAGAAAAATACGTCCGCTTCTGTGCTGTACATGAAAAAAAATATAATGTCTAAAACAACACAAAAGTTCTTTTTTTACATTAGTCAAGTAGACATATATTTTCTAGGTTCAAATTTATCTAACAATATTGTACATGCACAATTATTTTAGGAATATTTCAAAACATAATGTTACTAGCTACTTACGTGCATCGTGATCGTGCAGTATGCTACACCGCTTCACATAAGAAACATTTGTGATTGACGTGATGCGCGCGGTGATCAGTTACCACTAGCGATCAATTGAGCTAGCTAGTGGGGTATCAATACGCACCACGCATCAAGTCATCACGCGTGCGTACGTGCATGGCAGATGCAACGCCTGCATGTCCGTACGTCGTCTTCCCGCCTTCATGAAACGCACGCGCGCGCCTCCTCCCCTTCACCTTCCACGCACGCATGCAGGCTCTCACTATATAAACACGCCACTACCACTTCTGCAAAACACGCACACGGCCGTGATACTTCGCTAGATACAAACTTTTGCATCTCTCAAACTCGTTCTTGGCCAGACATCTCACACATGGCACCCATCGTGAATGCCGTCATCGTCGCTCTGCTCGTGTTCGCCGTCGTCGCCGGCTGCGGCTCCTGCTCCGGCGGTGGCGTCTCGGCCGAGGCGGCGCCGGCGCCGGCGCCACTGGTCGCCCGCCTCCACCTGGCGTTCTCTGGCAGGGACGACGGTGCCGTCGTTGCAACACAGGCGGCGGAGGGTGAAGGGGGGTGGCTGATGGAGTGCTGGGGCGCGGTGACGGAGCTGCGGTCGTGCACGAACGAGATCGTGCTCTTCTTCCTCAACGGCGAGTCCTACCTCGGCCGGGACTGCTGCGTCGCCATCCGCACCGTCACGCATCACTGCTGGCCCTCCATGCTCGCCTCCGTCGGATTCACCGCCGAGGAGGCCGACGTCCTCCGCAGCTTCTGCGACGCCGAGGTCGGCGGCGCACACGCTCCCCCGCCGGCCACCCACGCGCCGGCGCCGGCGCCGGCCAAGGCATCCACGTAGGAGATATATGCACTCCTCATGCACGATCGAGTGCATTTCTACTGTGCACACGTACGCAAATGTAATAACATTGCTTTGGAGAATAAATGGGCATGCATGCAATGAGTATGTTAATTTGAATTTTCTATCCAGTTTCATTTCTCAAGGTAATTTGCTATGAAATTTGAATCCGTTCGTACGTACTCTGATCGGCAAATCAACAGCCATTATTTTGAAGCAGAAGTTGAACATATATATGCACATCAAGAAATTGACGCATATATCATGACTTCTCTTTGGCAACATAGATGGGCTTACCACTCTCTTAGGCAGCCCATGCATAGATGCACAACTGGGCCGAGATATATACTCCCCCTGGCCATGCATATGCATGGACCTCGACTGCTTATAGCCACAAAAGAGGCTGTGATGTAATCCCTTGGTTCCCTAAAAAAAAATTCCCTTTTCGGTAATTATGTAGTCAGAATTTTTAAAATTTTAACTGTCGGTATCTTCAAAAATATTTAACTTATTTTAGGACGAAGCAGGAGCTCTACATTTTCATTATAGTAGAACAGAACTTACCAGCCATGCAAAAGCTTGGACAAGGGAACCTAGAGAGATATTCCAACCAAGCTACCAGCTTTTTCATTATAGTAGAACAGAACTTACCAGCCATGCAAAAACTTGGACAAGGAAACCTAGAGAGATATTCCAGCCAAGCTGCCAGCTACACAAGCTACTAAACTAAAGAAACTAGACTAGCAAGGAATGCGGCTGAATGGCACCTAGGGACATATGCACCCATTAGCTTTGGCGATTTTTAAAATCACGTATAAGTTTTGAAAAAATCTCGGTATATGATGAAATGAAGTATGCATAGTTAAATTTTCGATAAATAATATGGTCATTTGTGACTTGTGTAAAAAAAAATAAGAACACACATTGGACAGCCATGAACAGTGCAAATGGGGGCATATACACAGGTTGGTTTTTCTTTTGCACAGGTCGTAAATTGACATATTTTTTTTAAAAAATAACTGTGTAAACTTCATTCCATTCTATACAGATATGCATTTTTTTTATTTTTTAAAAACTTGTACGTGAAATTAAAATTCGCCAAAACTAATTGGTGCACGTGTCACCGCATGCAACCAGTGATTTTCCGACTAGTAAGGTGTAACTCTGCAAAAGATAGGAGCGATAGGCCTTCTGCAATCCTTGAAGCCACTTGACTAGGGCCTAGGGAGCGTTGCTCGAAAATTCGCAGGTTGCGCTCTCTTCACATGTAAAAATATCTTACTTAGATACTTGAAAATTATGTATGATTTTTTCTTCATAAGTAATTTGCAATATATAATTTTATTAAATTTTATAATGTGTTGTGATAAAAATCAATGATTAAATTTATATTTTGAAGACCATGTCAATATTCAAAATAACCTCTTTTAGGTAACTGGAGTGAGTAAGAGTATTTTCGATAGCGATTCTGTTGCGCGTTCCGTAGTTTCGTTCCGTTCGAACCGCACGAATCTTACAGGAAACATAATTCTCACAGGAATCGAAATATAAAATAAAATCCGGCGTTGGGTGACATTTCGCCGCACATAAGCCCTGAACGCGCACACAAGCCCTGAACCATGGTACGTACGATTCGTCGTCTTATGAAATGTCAGGCAGCTGCGTGCGAAACCTTGTTGAGAGACAGATGTGCGTCGCACTCACTCCTCGATCGGTACAGACAAGTAGGACGTGCGTGCCCGAGGCGCAGCGATCATGGAATGGTTGCAGCTGATTCGCGTTATTGCTCCGTGGAATAAGCTGAATATAGCCTTGCTTTCGATGCAAGATCGATCACGAAATGATCGTGTTTTCGTTTCTCTTTTGCTTTCGTCCTTTCAGTGACATTGTTTTATTATGCCTAATCGATCGAGGTATGATCCAATCACAGGATCGAAATTTATTGGATAAGCACTCATTTCCAAAACTAATTAAACCAGCAAAGAGATAGGCTTGATTTATATTAGATGGAAAAAAAATTCCCCATATAGTAACATCCACTACAACAGAAAGTCCTATTGCACACTGTTCTAACTCACCATCAAAAGTGGTTTTTAAAACCGTCTATAATAAAGGGTCTGTGGTAAGGTTATCTCATCATAGACGGTTTGGACAGTTCAGTTTAGAACCTTTGAGATGCTTTTTCAATTAAAAAAATTGCAGCAGAAAACCCAATAAATCCGCCTCGGCCCGATCTAGTCCACCTTATTGTCATCGGAGGAGGAGGCGCTCCTACTGCCATCACGTCGTTGGAAGAGGAGGAGGGCGCGGGGCAGCCTCGGGTCTGCAGCACCTCGCAATCCCTCGTTAGAGAACAAGGCGCTCCTACCATCGTCGCACGTAAGAGGGGAAGGAGGGCTCGCGGCTGCCTTGGATCTGGACCACATCGCTGTCCCTCATCGGAGAACGCATTGCTGTTGCCACCGTCACGCGACAAGAGAGTGAGGAAGGCGTGTAGCCACCTCGAATTTGGACCACCTCACCATCCATGATTGGAGGAGGAGGTGTGGCTCCTGAATCTTCTCTTGCTACCTCTCTGACATCTGCTTGTGGATCTTGCAATCACACGATAGATGCATCAAGTAGATGATGACGAGTAACCTAAGGAAGTAAGGAACATGCATGCATGACAGTGCAGGTTGATGGATGCTTGGTACGAGTAGGATTCTTATGAGTAGATGTTTTACTCCAGCGATGTCTTGGATAGTGGAGGGATTGGGGGCTTAGGGATTGTGGGACTTAGGATTAGGCGTGCAGTTGGGTTTATATACCATTCTGAGCAAGATTTGTTCGGCTAGCTAGTATTGTGGGTTGGGCTGGTTTGGACCCGTACTCATAGACAGTTCTTGTCTAAAACCATTTCTGATGCTTTGGTCGGATATGCTTTATCACAGAAGTTTTTTTTTAAAACATCTAGAATGACATTGTAGATGTTTTTTAAGTCATATGTGATGAGTAAGTTATTACACACGATTTTTTTCTACAAATCATCTATAATATCGTTTTTCGTAAAAATCATGCCTTATAAAAAATGGGTTTTAATAAACTATCTATAATTAGAGATCTTGTATGACCGTTCTATAGTAACGATCTTCCTTGATGTCACTAACTAATCGGTGACACGCTAATTAGTAGAGTATGTGGCTGAGAACTTGAGGTAATGGCCCAAGTGCGCCATCTCCGTGCAATCAAATATATATAAGTAGTTCCTCTTGCATATTTTTATTTTTCTGACATTGAAGAATGATAATAACTAATTGCCACACTCCATCTCAATGACATGGGGCACAGGACCCATATGGCACTGACATATACTTTACGGACAACAATGCCATTCTTGAAGTGGTAGACATCCATCTCTTTTTATGGACCTTCGTCTGGTGGCAATTCTTATTCCTATCTCCTACTGTGTAGTGATCCCCGCTTGCCGCAATTCTAAGCGTTCATCTTCCTCACTCCCTGAAACCACCCCTACCATGTGCACCAGTGCCGGTGAGCTCTCACCTCATTGTCATTGCCTCCCACTATAGCTACTAGCGCCAAAAGAGGTGCGTCGGTGCCCTTATTTATCCTTCTCTGCCTCTCTACTACCTCCCACCATCATGCATGAAATCTTCCCCGTCTTTGATGGCTTCTACTTATTGGATCCACCGCTTCCACTCTCCGGCCCCTTTCCCAAATCTAACTTACCATGCACGCTCCTCGTTGTTCCTTGTTGATGCCGCCCCTTGCCCTTGTCGTGCTCACTGTGCCAGTGTCACCTCTCCGTAGCTCTGCCATACCCACTAGCTGAAGCATGGGGTCTAGTGAACCTTGGTCCTAAAAGGCTCATCGGAGACGAAGATGGATATGTAGTGGTGCACGAATTGTGATGCTCATTTGGAGGCGACTAGATCAAGTAAAATCTAAAGTTTTTTAAGTTAAGTAATGTTTAGCAAAGTCGTTAAATTAGGCAGTCTAACCACTCCCTTGAACTAACTTGAAGTGCACGGATCGCCACAAGGGTCACATGTACCTAGCTACCACATGACCTGTATTTTCGGGCAAGGTAAACCCTGCCTTCGGGCTCAAAGGTGGCTCCAAAGCCCTACGAATTGAGAACAA
Source organism: Stipa capillata (assembly GCA_019208055.1). Classification (NCBI taxonomy): domain Eukaryota; kingdom Viridiplantae; phylum Streptophyta; class Magnoliopsida; order Poales; family Poaceae; genus Stipa; species Stipa capillata. The sequence continues at coordinate 124,555 of JAGXJF010005764.1, read as the reverse complement.
GGACACATTTGACTAGAGTTGATTAATTAAGATTGATATAGATAAGTAGGAGAAGCGTCGCTTTCATAACATAAAGTCCCTCGGTTCACAAAAACGTGACTTTAATCACTAATTTTTGTAATATATGTATAAATCTAACAAAATTATAATATTACGAAAGTACTTTTCAAGACAAATATATACATATAATTTTCAAGTACATAATTAAAAAATTTAAAATGATATAAATAGTTAAAGTTTTGAAAGTTTGATTAAAACCATGCATAAAATGTCACCTTTTTGTGAATTAGGGAGAGTAACTTATATAGTGAATGTTATGAAAAAGATAATTCTTAACTAGTTTTTGCTAGTTCGGGGGCTCAACGTAGTATAAGTTGTGACAACTACAACATGCGGTTTCTTTTCCAGGAGTATATGAAGGCACACATCGCACGTATGCCAATAATTACAGTAGTGTGATTTCGAGAAATGGATTCACATATTCGAGTGTGCAAGCCAATCCGGTTCTCGATTTTGCTTATTTTTATTTTTGATCCGTTCCGTTTATAGAACCGCACAAAACTAAAAGCAAATCTTATGTGATAGAAATATCCGTTGGTTTTCTAAGTTGCTTGACATCGCGATCACTGCTCAATCAACCTTCATTATATAGCACTCCTTACGTATCATAATCTAGTTCATTTTAGAATCCGTAGAAGTTAAATGTTTTTAAATTTGAGTGCTAGTATTAAAGAACTTACCAATATCTAAAACATTAGATTAATATTACTAGATTTATCATGAGATATGATTTTAAAGTGTATATCTAAGTTTATTTGAGGAAATATATTCTTATAAAACTTTCTTGAAGACTATATCAATATCTAAAACGATCTATATTATTATAACATGAAGATAGTACATATATAATTCTTTATCGGATATATTGAATTTTTTTCATCTCCAATGGACGGCGATTACTTCAGCTCTCGGCAATGAACTTTTTGTCAAAAGAGCGATGCCGTATCCATGGAATTAACTGTTGACCTTTTCGAACTAGCTAGCCTTTAATCCGTAGCCACTTAATTAACCAATCATAAACTTGGATATATATAAAGTGCTAACTATTCTATCAAAAAAAGTGCTAACTTTTTTTTAAAACACAAGTAGATGCACATAGTTACGCAATGCCTACTGTTGGCGTGAGTAGCAAAGCTTAAATATTGACGAAGTCATCATAAATACCTCGCGTTCGATAGGTATATCGTCCACCACTAAATAATCCACATAGTAAGACACACATGACATCAAATCTGGGTTTTGATCCATGAAGACCAGAGGGTATAACCACCACCATAACCATCCAAGTAATGCTTGCATCTCAAAATGCTAATTATTCTAGTCTGAATGTCTATACGAAGAAGGATAAGTTAATATACTGAGGGTCGCTTTGATTCGCTGAACTTTTTCGTGAACCGATGAAGAAGGATAAGCTAATATGCTGAGGGTCTATCTGAAAATGCTAATTATTCTAGTCTGAATGTCTATACAAAGAAGGACAAGTAATAGAAATCTTGTAGGATTTTAGTTCATAGAAATTTTTTCTATATAGACCCTTTGGGTCAAAAGGAATGTGACCTCTAATTTTTTTTTCTACACACCAATTCCGTATATTTCTAACAAGATATTGGATCTTATGAAAATTTTGTTTTGTGTCTTGCATGTATTTTCTCTTCAAATTTTTATAAAATTCCCATCGAGCATCTAGAAAACTAATTTTGCAAATTACTGTATTTTGATTCTCCATGAAATTCAACACATTCAAATTTTAGATTTTGCCTGTGACTGCGTCTTCTAAAATCCTTCGCTAGTTCCAAAAGAGGAATTAATTGAATGTTTCTTGTTAGACTTCTCCAAGATTTCCGTAAGATTCCTGCGGTTTTTACATATTTTTACTCATGGAATGTTTGCTTGGATTTTCTCGGTGAATTTGCTTGATCGTGAAATTACGTGCCTGTGCTTTGCTGGTTGGTGGACGCGGTGACGAGAAAAGTCGTGGGCGGGTGCCACGTCACCGTCAACCAATACGTGTATGCCGACACAGATGGGCTCCACCGAGAGGGGTGGTGGGGAGCCGCACCATCCACTGAACGTGGGGCCCTGTTCCCTTGCGTCCCTGGGGGCTAGGTCTCCAATAACTCCGGAACACGTCCACGCACCGATAAATATACATTGGTATATCATCTAAAAATGCATGTGCTGAATAACCATACAGTTTTCTTTACAAAGTTTTATTGATAAGTGGGCAAGCACTTAACTTCGTTGGTACTTTTCCAACATGGCTCTACTCATTCTCCCAGTTGTGTACGTTTACTCGCATAAAGTATCATAACATCTCACATCTTTTTGGAAACGATTACATGAGTCATAAGGAACATGTATGTATGTTTGCATGAGGTGGCGTAAGTATGCATGGCCGTGAGTAGTGTGTGTTCACCTTGTACTCTCTAAAAGGACAATTGATATCATCTTTAGTGACGGAGCCCCGTTTCTCGAGCCTGTACACAAGGTCTAACTTCAAGCGCATGAGCTAGCGTTTGCGCGTAGAAACTTACCTTGCTATGATTTTGATGGATGTTCGCCGCGCACTGGGAGGTGTCTCCGCCAGTGATTATCTCTATTAATTATTTTAGCTGTATCACCAGCTTAATTAGATCAATGCAAAGTCAAATTAGTCGTGCCATACATTAGCCAACCGAGGGAGTATTACATAGGGACGGACATTTATTATGTCCATTTCGTTCCATAATTTGAGTTAAAAATGTAGTCCCCCATAACCCATCGATTAGTTAATTAACTGCACCATCCATTGTATCAGTGGCCTTGGACTATACACTACCTCACAAAACACTTCCACTGACAGGCGCAAAACCGCCTTCACTGATCGGTTTTGCACCCGTCAGTAAGATCCCGCCAGTGGAGATAAAAAAGCCACTGACGGACGGCCGCGTCCGTCAGTGGAGATACACTGAAAACCCAAAAAAATAGCAGTCCCCAGGGGAGGCTCTGGATCTGATGCTTCCGTAGCTGCTCTTGCTCCGGTGATCTTGGTCGGTGGAGGCCGGGATTCGGGTGGAGGGAGCGGCCACCAGTCGCCGCGTGGTGGGGGAAGTAGGAGGTGAGGTCAGGGCGTGCGAGGAGAGCCAGCGCCTTGCAGATCAAGCGCCTAGACGGAGGTCCAACCGGTGGGGGCTGGGGCGGTCCAGGTAAGGAGGTCCGCCACGCCTCCCCGTCCCCCGCCACGCCTTCCCGTCCGCCACCGCCACGCTTCCCAGTCCCCTGCCGCGCCTCCCCGTCCCCTACCGCCCCTCGATGGGTCACGCCCTGCCGCGTCGGTGTACTCCGAGTGCTCCGCCCCGCCTCTCGTGCTCACCGGGCCTGGAGGAGCTGAGGGAGAGGCCATCGGTGGAGGAGAGGAGCACCGGGAGGAAGGAGATCGATGAGGGCTTCAATCGGGAGAGGGCTGGGAGGGAGAGAGGGAGAGAGGCGACCGGGGATTTAGGTTTAGGGCTTGGATCGGGAGAGGGCTCGGAGGGAGAGAACAGGAGAGAGACAGCTGGGGATTTAGATTTTTATACCTTCAGAGGAGTGTGCGTGGCTCGGGTGGGCCTTTGGGCCCAGAAAACTACTGATGGGCCAAATCGTTTGCCTGTCAGTGCTATGGCCCACTTCACTGACGGGCATGTTTGTAGCGCTCGTCAGTGATTGTTGCTGTCAGAAGAGATGGCAAGTTTCTCCTCCCTTCCTACTTCTACTGACGGGCCCTTTTTGCGCCCGTCAGTAGAAGTTGCCTGCGTTGCCTTCTGCATTACAATTATTGACGGGCCCTTACTCGCCCGTCAGTGGTTCATATATTCAGCGACGGGCCTCCGCGTGCCCATCAACGATTGTAGTGTAGCAGAAGTGTTTTCTGAGGTAGTCATAAAACCCTGCCAGTAGGAAGCCTGACAAATCAAGCAGCTGAACAACTGTCCATCCTACTGTCACATACACACACAAGTATAGTAGCTAGTAGTACCAGCTTGCTAAGCTTCATTAGCTTAACCATGGCGAAGAAGCAGCACCACCACCTGTTCCACCGCAAGAAGGACGACGAGTACTCCGCCGAGACCGCGGCCACGGAGGTGGTGACCACCGGCGGGGACAACGAGTACGGCTACTCGGCCGAGACGACGGTGGTGACGACCGCCGACACCGGCGAGGACAAGTACAAAAGGTACACCAAGGAGGAGAAGCACCACAAGCACAAGGAGCACCTCGGAGAGATGGGTGCCGTTGCCGCCGGAGCCTTCGCACTCGTACGCTTCAGCATCATAACACCAGCTTGATTGATTCATTCGTTAATTTGCTCGATCTGTATATGCGTACATATTTTGACGTCGTCTTTGCATGTGCGGATGTGCAGTACGAGAAGCACGAGGCGAAGAAGGACCCGGAGAACGCGCGCAGGCACAAGATCGCGGAGGAGGTGGCCGCCGCGGCAGCGGTGGGCGCCGACGGCTACGTCTTCCACGAGCACCACGAGAAGAAGAAGGACCACAAGGAGGCCGAGGAGGCCAGCGGCGGCGAGAAGAAGCACCACCTCTTCGGCTGATCTGATCTGCGCCGCCGGCTGTATGTCGCCGGCGTCGGGGCGCGCGTGCGTAGCGCCTCCTTACGTGCGTGTGTGTACATGCCTACGTGTGTTTCATAAGCCAATTCGGATCTAGCTCGCGCGCTCGAGAGGCTGAGACGTGGGCCCGGCCATGCGTTCACCTATGCGTGATTTTCTCTTTGTGCGTACGTGTGCTGAATAAGTGGGAGCGCTGTGCTGTGCATGCCTGGCTCCAGCTCATGTATCCGTGTGCGTGTTGAATTTTACTTTGTGTTATGCGTTTGTTTTGACGCAAAGGCAGGAGCACTGCCGATTCATTAAGATAGATAAGAAAATTTATGTACAGTTGTTGAAAGGTAGGAAACTAGGGAAAAATTACAAAAACAAAAAAAAATTACAATTACATCACATTGTGCGAGATCGCCATCACCCTTTGCTGTATCATTTCTTTAGTGAGATTGGCCACCCCCAGGACATTCAAAAAACTGGACGTAAAGATACGTCGATTCCTTTCTTTCCAAACATTCCAAAGAGCATAGAGCAAAACTCCAGCAAATTTGCTTTTTTGTTTGCAGTCTAGATCTTTGATTTTTCCTTCCCACCAATCTTCAAGCGAGACATGTTGGAAGGTGGAGCTATTGTCAAGTTGCAGCCAGGATGAGACAATCCCCCACACGCCTCTAGTGAAAAAACATTCCCTGGCGAGGTGTACGTTTGTCTCAAGCTCCGTGTTGCATAGGCTACAAATTTGTTCATGTGGCCATCCTCTCACTGCCAATCTATCGGCTGTTAGCACCTTGCTGTGAAGGAGAAGCCAGGCAAATAGTTTGCATTTTGGTTCTACGTCTGCACTCCATAATTTTGTAGCTGAGAAAGTCTTCGCCGTTCCTTGAAATTGAAAACTATAAGCCGACGCCGTGGTGTACTCCCCCGAACTTGTCCACCTCCAACTGATTTGGTCCTCCAAGTCGATATCTAGGTGTACCTCTTCCAAAGCCTTCCAGAGGAGGACGAATTCTCGAATTTGTGACACCGTCGTGATAGGGCGGAGAGAGCGGATCCAAAGTCGTCATGAAGCTCTTGTTGCACCGTGCCGTTTTTCCTTTTGGCAAGCTCGAAAACAGAAGGCGCAATATCTCTTAGGGCTGTCCCATTTAACCAACGGTCATGCCCGAAACAAGCTTTTCTCCCATTCCGAACCGTGATGGAGGTGGCAGCTCTAAATAGGTCCATGTCGATCTTGCTACAAGGGAGGCATGCCCCCTCCCATGTATCAACCCGAGATATCCATTTCATCCAAGGCCAGCGCAAGCGAAGGGCCCTGCCAAATTTATGCAGATCTAGAATGCCGAGCCCGCCAAGATCCTTTGGCCTGCAAACTGTAGGCCAGTTGACGAGGGAGTGCCCCCCACTTGCCTGATGTCCGTCTTCACCTATCCACAGGAAGCCTCGTCTCAATCCGTCAATCTTTGCTCTTGCCCATTTTGGCAGTGAGAAGATGGTCATATGATAGACACCAATGGCCGAGAGGACCAATCTCACCAACACTAATCTTCCCGCACGGGATAGAAGCCGTCCTTTCCATCCCTAGAGTTTGCCACCAATTTTATCGATGAGGGGTTGGTAGTCAATTTTCTTGAGCTTGCGGAGATGGAGAGGCAACCCCAAATATTTGCAAGGGAAAGAGCCATGTCGCGCCGGGAAAGGCGCCATGAGGTCGATGAAAGCAATGTTTTCACATCTGATTAGATATACCTCAGTCTTGTCGAGATTTGTTGTGAGTCACTGGCCTTACCGAAGCAATCAAGGATGGCCTTAGCGACTAGAATCTTTCCCCTATCCGCATTTAAAAAAATTGCTACATCATCCGCATATAAGGAGACCCGGAATGACTGGTTTGAAGTTCTCAAAGGTTTGAGCAACCCTAAGGTTACTGCCCGGTGAAAAAGCCGTTGGATAGGGTCAAAGGCCAAGATGAATAGCATTGGCGAGAGAGGATCACCTTGGCGTAGACCCCGGGCATGCTGGAAGGCCCTTCCGGGGTGTCCATTCAAAAGCACCCTTGAGGAAGAGGACGCAAAAATGTAACAAAGCCAATCCCTCCATCTTCTCCCGAAACCCAACCTCTCCAAAACCTCTAGGAGGAAAGGCCAGCTGACAGAATCAAATGCTTTGGACACATCTAGTTTAACAAAAAGACTTGGCAATTTCTTTGTCTGGAGGTCTTTCAACATGGTCTGGACGTGTAAGAAATTATCATGAATGCTCCATCGCTTAATAAAAGCGCTCTGATTGACAGAGACAATATCTTGTAATACCGGTGCGACCCTCGTGGCAAGCAACTTTGTCAGTATCTTTGCAAAACTATGGATTAGGCTCACCGGCCTAAAATGTTCTACGGCAATGGCATCTAGCCTCTTTGGGAGCAAAACAATGTTTGCGGAGTTCAGAATCTTGAAGCAGGAGCTTTTAAAATTCATGACATAGTGCAAAGTTGCCACAAGGTCCGCTCTGATAATTTCCCAGCATCGCTTGAAGAAAATCCCAATAAAGCCATCTGGACCCGGGGCCTTCTCAGCAGGTAAATCAAAAATGGCCGCCTTGATCTCATCTTCCTGAAAATTTGCTTCCAGGGCTGAGAGATCTCGCGGCGTGTAGCCAAGAGATTCCTAGTCAAGGCCAATATGTTGTGCCATAGGGGTGCCAAGTTGCCCTTGGAAGTGGTCAAAGATAACGCGTTCTTTGTCTTGGGCCGTAATTGCCAACCCCCCTCTGATTGCAGGGATTGGATGTAGTTTCTGCGACGCCTGCCATTTGCTCGCAGATGGAAGAAACATGTGTTGGCATCGCCCGAGTTAATCCAATTGATCCTTGAGCACTGGCGCCATTTTATTTTGGCAATGAGTGCAAGACCCGCATATCTCAGCTTGAGCTCTTCCCTGAGGGACATCTCCTCCACACCCAAAATTCTAGACTCTTGCGCCACGTTGAGGCGGCCGATGACCTCGGAAGCCACTGCCATTTGCAACCTGATGTCTCTAAAATTGGAATGGTGCCATTGTTTGAGAGCTTTAGCTGTTCTAGACAGCTTGATGTGGAGTCTTGTAGTGTAGTCCGTGGCCACCACTGGTTTTGTCCAGGCCTCCTGAACAACCTCCATGAAGCCAGGCATGTTTGGCCAAAAAGCTTCAAACCAAAAAAAGTGGTTTGATCTAAAAGGAATCTCTCCATGCAGGAGGAGCGGGCAATGGTCAGATGCCATACATGGTAAGGCAGCCAGCTGGGACGCTGAGAACAACATGTCCCAAGCGGGAGAGCAAAAAAAAAGGTCAATTCTCGTTATGGTTGGGACGTCCTGGGATCCTGTCTGTAACTAAATTTTATGCAGTTCTCGTGGAACTTTCCTTTGTTACCTATTCCTCCCAAAAATTTCTCTAAAAATGTTATTGTATCTGTTCAGATTCGAATTTGATTAGTATAGATTTCTTCTTGCAGAATGCCTAGTTGGTTGGACGGGGTTATTAGTTAATTGTGAATTCATGTTCTTTTAGGAGAAATAAATAAAATAAAATAAAATTAGTAATTGTTCTATTTATAAGGATAAAGTATCCATCATAAGTATCATTACATTACAAAAGGAAGAGGGGATATTCAAACCCAACCAAAATGAGTAGGTATTCATTTGTAATTGTATCCGTTACAATATTCGATTTGTATTTAGGAATGGTAAGAGTACTGTTAAATTCATATTCGATCCATTGACGCTCCTATATGTAAAACATTATAAAACAGACCATATACTTGTTAGAACTAATGGGCTTGGCCCATGTGCAGTTTCTAAAATTTCTAATAAATCTCAAAGGCCCATGAATAAATGGCAAGAGGTGGTGCAAGAGTTTAGTCCCATATTGCTAGTGGAGGAGGTGGGAGACCACTTTATATAGTGAGTTCTCCCCACCACACTTAGTGATTGATATGAGGAGAGAAAGGAAGCACCACACATGCGTGCGCTCGCCTCGCCTCGCCTGGCCTGGCTGGGCTCGGGCTCGGGCTCGGGCTCGGGCTCGGGCGTGCGACATACGCGTGAATGGTCCGCCGAAATCCGGTCCGTGACCTTGCAGGAGCGCGGCTTCCTTTTGCCGTTTTAGTTTTTGGTTTCTTGGCAGACAAGTTTGTTGTTTGCTTGACCGATAAGTTTACGTATTGGAAACCTAATCGGTTTAGATAAGTTTTACGTGCTGGAAACCTAATCGGTTTAGATCGTGATCGCGACACGAGACCGCGTGGGCTCTCCTATATATATGACTTACCGGCAGCAGCCAAAAATAGATTGAAAACGAGTTAGGGTTTTTGCCTCCTCTTGTTACTTGCGCCGCCACAGTAATCTACTCCATCCCGAACGCCGGCGTGCACCAGCGAGAGGGAGAGCAGGTCTCCGGAACCTCTCGTCCTTGTGATCCTGCACCGGGAGAGGACGAATTAGGTTTTTGGGAAGCGCTACGCGCGACTGCTCACATCCGTCACCACGGGTCATCTTCCATCCAAGTCAGGCGGTGCCGCATACCGTCGTCTCCGCCGCCGTCTGCTTCAACCTGTCTTCACCAACGTCGTCGTCAACAACATCGCTTCTGCAACAGCCACGGTTACTTCATCTACAAACGATCAGTACGTGCGCCGTGATCTGATCCTGTCTTTAAGTATGCTTGCTGTTGCATGTGTGATGCTACTGTTCTGTTCACCTAGTATGCTAGAGCTATGCATGCTAATATTTGTTTTAGTCATGAATTATTTACTGGAATTAATCACGAAATTGTCTAATTTTCCAACAATACTTGCAAAGCAATGAGATAAATATGATAAATGATAAATCAAAAGGAAAAAAAGAGAGAGAGAGAAGACAGTGGTACTATCCACGATAAAACTATCTATTTTATTTCTTCTAAAGCATTTCGATTTAGAGCTGAATTTTAGAGATGCTAAACACTCTATAAACCACAATGATTTTTACATCTTCGTGAAGATCATCTTTGTTCTCTCTATACCAGCAATACTCATAGGTGGCCATATAAAGAGGCAATCATAATATCACACCTTTGTACATGTCTTGAATGCACTCCAAAGATTGATTGTATGGCATAGGTTGCATACATAAACTAAATTTTGGAGTAAACAGTGTTTTGACAAGCTAGAAAAGACATCAATAAAATGTGCCAGGCCAAAACTGTAGCAACAAACCAAAAACCCAATCTTACCTTAAGTGGACAGGATATGTTTTGATGCATAGCAGGGATTGGAGCTCTTTTAAAAAAAATCAGGCGACCTTTGTTTATTAAACAATCACTACATCAGAAACTAACAACTGAGTAATAAAGCCTGAAGGATCATCCAACCATATACCTGGTTGGTCTAACACCGCCATTTTACCTAGCTCATGAGCTACACTGTTATCTTCTCTAGGACAGAACTCCAAGGTCACCTTAGCAAAACTATGGGCAAGCTTGAAGCAATCGTCACAGGTGGCAGCTGCACTCTAGCATATCTTCCTCCTTTCAGCATCATGTCAATAACTCCCTGGCAATCAGAGTTGATGACCACTCGGTTACAGCCAAGGTTCTCAACAAGCGCGAGTCCATGCCGTAACGCCAACGCTTCTACCGTTCCTGCATCCGTAACATGATCGATGCGCCAGGAGCGAGCCGCAACGAAGAAACCCCGATCATCCCGGATGACTGCTCGGCAGGGATTGGAGCTTCTTGCATATGTACTCCAAACATAAGACGCGCTCGTGCAAGTCAATGCCAAAACACGGTCTGGGCAAACACGTGGGCCGCAATTCCTTTTTGGGTTGGTCAGAGCACGCAAGTTCTGCACAGTTTTGGGCCGGTGAGAACACGCAAGTTCTGCACAGTGCAGCTTATAATTGGGCCACTGACAAAGCCCAAATGCAAAATTAATCCTAGCACACCTATTTGGCTTGATGAGGTTACTTTTGTAACGAAGGAAGATCGTCGGACACTGAAGCTCATCACATTGCTAGGAATGTCCTTTCATTGGATTGTGGTCGTCATGTTTGATTCTTAGAACTTCCAGACATTTATATTGTACCCCTGTAGATTTGTAATCAATAAAGCAGAACACGTTTCCCTCAAATAAGAAAAACCTATTCGGCTTGATTCACATGCAACCTTTTCTTCTCCTTTGAAATAACATGGAAATTGTTAGCCGGATCTCCTTTGTCATGGTTTTTACCCGGATCGCTTGGACGACTACATCTACGCGTACATTAGAGATTGACTCGTGGATGATTTTGGCACAAATATCTTTCCTCTGATTTTCTTCCGACCAACAACAACGACGCCATGATGTATGTCCTACATGTAAATGTAGGTCATTGACGTCTACTTCCCGCTGCTTGAAGGTCAGCAATCATGACACCATTACAAGATCCAAAGTATTTGGCATGTTTATTGACTTAAGGACTTCATGATAACATATTGCTCAACTAAAATCTCTAATTTTTTTTTACGAAACTAGCAGGCGCTCCGCTTTTTGCATTAAGTAAGAGGGGATAACCGGTTACAAGGTTGGAGTTGCTAAGGGCAGGGAAATAAAACAAAAGAAAGGGACCAAAAACAACATAACCGACTGTAGTAATCGTAGGTCGGTTGCACAAGGTCCTAGCTTAACTGCCAAGCGCCTCCTTAAGGAGGCCAATGTCATCTCTGATGAGGTTAGCAACCGTGGTTGGGTTGCATGCCTTCTCTTCAAAGGTCCTTGTATTTCTCTCTTTCCAAATGAGCCATGCAAGATAACGGACCAGTGCTATTTCCTTCTTGTGATCTGCACTGACCGGTCCTTTAATTATTTGCCTCCACCACCTACCAATAGATGTAGCGTCGAGGGCAGCTTGGAAATTTTGGGGTAATCCGCATGGAACCTATGCTAAACCACCTTAGCATAGGAGCACTAAAGCAACAGATGTGCCGTAGTCTCTAGGACTTGATCACAAAGCTTGTAAGCATCGTCATGTGGCCAATCCCGAGCTCTTAGTCGATCCGCCATCCAGTTTATGTTCTACAGTAAAAACGAAATGAAGAACTTCACTTTGCCTTCAGCTCTCATTTTTCTGGAGTCCAGCGAACAAGTGAAGTCAATGACCTTGTTGAGGTGGAGGAGGAAATCATAGGACGACATGGTCATCAGACCAGAGCGAATGGCAGACTCCTCCAAAATCCCGATCTCCGGAAATGTAGAATAAGAGAAGTATTACGTAGTTCCTCGATCTTTAACGTACCCCTCCTTGCCAGCCGGTCCAAGTCTTTCATCCAAACCCAGAGATGCATGCACGCATTCTCTAGTTCGGAGGAGGCGCTCGAGCCCTGACCACCCCTAATGATCGAAGAGCTACCGAGAGCTTGGCAATAGTGCCGACGTCCCAGGCATGCCTTTGCCACCCCCTCGGGGCAGATCCTGACCTTGTAGCATAGCTTGGGCGTGGTCGCTTTATGGAACCTCATCCAGGGCAAGAGCATGAACGAAACGTTCCCAGGACGAGGGCGCCCTAGAGCCCGAGAGCCAGGATGCGAACCCCGGCTTTGTTGAAGAAGACGAGGAAGTCACTTGGCGCAAACACGAACACCTGCAGCTCCATCTCAGCGATCTGGAAATGTAGCGTGAAAGCCATGATGACCTTACAGAGAGGAAGCACAGGCTGGAAGCTGATGATGATCGCGATGATCGCGTGTTGCGTGAAATCATGCTCGGACCCCGCCAAGGTGCCCGACCAGGGGCTGCCACAATCACCCGCTCCCCAGGGAAGGTAGCACCTCCAACCGGCGCATCCATGGCACTCGTCAGTATGGCGGGATAAGAAGGGGCTGGGGCTTGGCGTGCCGGGGGGAGGGGGCCAGACGACGGGGCGTAGGATGCCCGAGAATCTTCTTGCACCACCTCGCCTTGTGACCTAAGCCACCACAGAGCAATACTTGGCAGGGTTGCGGCAATCAGCGATGTGACGGTCTAAGGAGAGGCACTTGAAACATCTTCCCCGAGCCTACCTTAAAAGGAGCTCTTTAAAGTGAGAGATCCCTTAGGTGGAGCGCTCGCGAACGCGTGGCTGGCGAGGCGCGGAGCACCTGCGCCGACCCGCCTATTGACACCCATCCTCATCAATGTTGGACTGTCATGCAGCCATAGCTGGCTTGAGATGATCTTGTATCAAAGGAGAACCTGTTGCCCCACTCCCCGGCCGTAAGGCCAAGTTGGGGGACTCAGGATAGCTAGTTTGTGCAGCGATGACAGACATGAGTTGCAGACGTGAGGCGACGTCCGTGCACCCCACATCTGAGGCAACAACAAGGCCTCTTGAAGACTTCTGAATCTGACAACCATCACCTATTGAAATCAATGCTGGTACCAGTGAGGACGAAAGCAGCACATCCCTATAGCAAACATTGCCAACCACCATGCCACCCGCATTGTATGCGGCATGAGCGGGGCAACCAGCATGATCCGAGACATGGGCACGCAGGGAGAGGCGGGAGGGGGAGGAGGTCGACGAGGAGTGGTCCGAGGGAGGGGGCAGCCGCCGCTGAGGTGGCGACAACGAGAAGAAGGAGAGAGTGGACTAAGCTTTGACTCGTCGAGCCTCAACTGACTACTGCATCTGCATCTGCGACGACGCACTAAAATCTCCGATGTAAAAGCTGATTACTTATTATGCACTTACATTTGTGGGTTCTCTAACATAAATCAGAGAATTAATCTTTCTATAAAAGACCTGTCCGACTTGATTCTGACGTTGACGTGCATTAGCATAAGTAATTCCGTTCCGTTTCTGTACGTACACGGCGAGATCGCAAATCGACAAGAACATCGGCTGGCCGATGAGGAGGATCGAGTCATCGAGGAATACATGTCCTGAGAGTAAATGCCTGGAAAACGTTGATTACTATCTCGATATGCAAGGCGCGTTAGGATCTTTGGTAACACCGCCACTTACGTACCACTCATCCTCATCACCTCAAGAAGTTATAAATACAGTATGGCTACGCATGGCTTTGTTCCAACAGTTAACTGGATTAGCCACGTTAATTGCACATTGCGCGAGCGAAAATGGCTTGTTCCAGCTTGTGCGCTCTGCTGCTTGTGCTGGTGGTCTCCGCGGCGGTGATCGGCACGGCCCGCGCCAGTTGCGGCGGCGATCTCCTCACCGCCAGCTTCACCCCGGTCAGGCTGACGGAGTCGCAGTTCGTCGTGCAGAAGCCCTACGACGTGCCGCTCCACGACCGCTACGAGTTCGCCGGCGGCGTGCGCCGGATGTGGGTCTACTCCTCCGACAAGCCCATCAGCGACACCCACCCCGGCGGCGCGCGCACTGAGATCAAGATCGACGTACGTCGACGCACCACCAGCAACAAAATAATAATCATCAATCATCTCCTCGTTCATCTCATTTCGTGACAAGATTCTCATGCTTGCGATTGCTTCGTGTGTTACGCGATCGAGCAGAATATCTACAGTTCCGGGGTGTGGCAGTTCGTGGGCGAGGTGTACGTACCGGCGGGCACGTCGGGCGCGTCCATCATGCAGATCTTCGGGGCCGCGCCGGAGCGGCGGGCGACGACGCTGATGCTCCACGTCTACGACGGTAGGCTGACATTCTACCACGACCTGCAGAGGGTGCTCGCCGATGGTGTCTACGACCGGTGGATCCGGCTCAACGTCGTCCACGACGTGGCCGCGTGCAACGTCACCGTGTACGTCGACGGCGACGAGCGGCTGAGCTCGCCCGGCCACGGCGCCCGCGGCGCGCCGCACTACTTCAAATTCGGAGTGTACAAGCAGTCGCACCACCAGCCGTCGCCTCGCATGGAGTCGCGGTGGAGGAACGTCAGGGTCTTCACTAAGCCATGAATTTTCTTTTGACGAGAAAGACAGGCGCTCTACCAAATTTCATTAAGATAGACACCAGGCATAAATCGTGATGGTAAAAACTTGATGATTTGATTCGTCCGAACAAAGCCGAGGATTTGCAACTCTTAAATGTCCAATTCAAAGATTTATCATTCAATTTATTAAATTGGTACTTGGCCACTCAGTGTGTGTTAGACGGTGGGATGAGTTTGGATGGAATGATGAGATGATCAAACCCTTTCCTGAGTGGGATGTGATGGGCATGATCCAGTTAGCATGCGTTTGGTTGGAGGGCGAGGTGGGATGGGATGAGCCCATCTAATTTTTTTGGGATGGGGTGAATCATTTTTTTGTTTGGTTGAGTGGATTGAAGTGGATTGGATGGACCAAATTTTTGTTTGGCAAAAATGGGATGAATTGGATGGGATGAGCCACTGACATGCAGGCCCCATACGTCATTGACTATCTCCATCTTTTCCCCTAATCCTCCCTTTCTCTCTCTCTCTCTCTCCATCCTCCCGGAGCTCAGGGGCCGGAGCAGCCGGAGCTCGGGGCGCAGCAGCCAGAGCTCGGGCCGGGGAGCGGCGGGGCGGGGAGTGGCGGGTCCGAGCTTGCGCCGGCCGGCGGGGCCGAGCTCGCGCGGGCGGCGGATGGAGCTGGGGGCGAAGGCCGGCGGGGCGGAGCTTGGCGAGGGCGGCGGCCGGAGCTCGGGCGGGGCTCGGGCGGGGGCCGGCGGGGCGGAGCTCGGTGGGGGCGGCGGCCGGAGCTCGGGTGGGGCTCAGGCGAGGGCCGGCGGGGCGGAGCTCGGCGGGGGCGGCGGCCGGAGCTCGGGCGGGGCTCGGGCGGGGGCTGGCGGGGTGGAGCTCGGCGGGGGCGGCGGCCGGGGCTCGGGCGGGGCTCGGGCGGGCGGGTGCGTAGCTCAGGCGTGAGGCAGCGGCCGGAGCTCGAGCGCATTGGGTGGCCGGAGCTCGGGCGGGCGGGTGGCCGGAGCTCGGGCGGGCCGGAGCGATTAAGCACGAAAATTAGCAACGATTAACTGCGATTAGCAACCTTAAGCATGATTATCAAAAATTAGGCTCACCTCATCCGACCGATTTTGCCGGGTCACCTTATCCAGCATATTAGAGGAATATTCCTCTGGGGTGGATATCCATATCCACCCCATCCACCCAACCAAACACACCCCATCTCTCAAAAAATTGGATGGATTCATCCCATCCCACCTCTATCCACCCAACCAAACGCATGCTTAGGTGTTTGGTTGGGGGATGGGATGATACGAGATTTTGTTTGCTTAGTTCTACGGGATGGGAATGGGATGCCACAAGATTAGTATTGAAATATATTGTTCTTTCTTTTCCCATCAGTTTAGACTTTTGGGTGAACAGGTTTGATACATGTAATTCAATAATTAGTTAATAAAATTATATCTATAAAATAAAATTTCATTTAATAGTTAATCATATACTAATCAACACAATAACACTACTTACAACCGTACAACAGTGACACTAATTACAAAAATTATCATTATCAACGCTGATCTTAGAGTAACAATCACTAATTTAGACTAAAATATGCCAATTAAGACCGATCTGCTAAATATCGTGATTAAAATGTGCCTAGATGAGCCCATCCAACCAAATTGGTGGGATGAAATCGTCGAACATTTTTGGAGAATATTTAGTCAAGTTTAATGAATTTGTCCCAAATGTAATAGTACCATCCACTCAACCAAACGTGAAGATCACCCCCAAAACTAAATGGGATCATCTCGTGAATCCACCCTAGTTGAAGAAACCAAACACTACCTAACGTCATCTCCGCTCTCGTGAACTTTGCTTAGGCCTAACTCCTACTCCTACCTCTCATCCCCTTCCCATGTCCTTTGCATGGCCCCAACTCCTTCCTGGCTTACTGCTAGCAGACGAGAGGGTGTGGGACCCTTCTCCTCTACTATAGTAGTACCGTGTAATATAGATCTAGGAGGTGTTTGTTTCACGCTCTGGTAACGTAAATGGTATTGAAATCAGATTACGGTGGAAATAAGGGTGTAATGGGACCATTTTCTAATTTGTTTGGTTCAACTCGGTAACGAAATCAGATTACTTTACAATGTTTGGTTCAACTCAGTAATGGAATCAGATTACTTTACAGCGTTTGGTTCAACTCAATAATCTGAATACATCACAAGCTATTGTATTGGAGTTTCACCTTGGCGCCTAGCGCTAAAGCAGATGGTTTGTTGGTTCAACTGCGAAAAGCTACAGCGTAGTTATCTAGCCAACACCTCTTCATTTGGCTATGTAATAACTAATCGATCGTGCAAATTGTGTTTACCTGTCTGGGGTAGGGACTTTAGGCAAGAAATTTCATCACCTCAATGTAAACATTTTATCTAATAAATAGCTGCATTTCAAAGCAAAATATGTTCTTGCCATTCAACGCTGCATCCAAGCAAAATAGAACTGTCCAAGACATCGCTAGTAAACTTGTCCAGTCTATCAAAAGTACGTTTTTACCGGTTAAACCATATATACATCAGCACCCTGCCACAAAGTGATTTATAACTCTAGTAACAAATGATTATGCAAACTATCTCTACCCCAACTTGAGTTGTTACAGTCTGATGAAACATTTCTTCAACAACCGATTGGACTGTGGTCGTTGGACATTACATCCGAAAAAATGTACTCTTGATCATTGAAGTAGCAGATCGAAGTAGTAGCTCCTTATCTTCTATTTGCTTCATCTACCAAAGCATGAAAAGAAACCAATATAATTGACAATAAAAGTGGTTGCCTACGAAATACCAAATACCATATACCACTGATTAGGAAAAGAATTATTTGTCTACATCTGAAACCACTCGTGCAACAGATACAGCACAGGGCAAAACATGCCTTTATAAGGTAGTATACTGGTTATATAAGCCAGTCTTGAGCGGTTTTGGGTCAAACAATTGCCATCTAGACATCTAAAATTCCTTTCCTGATTCATGGTGGCAAATAAGACATCACTTTTTGTCTCCAATAAAATGGATAAGTTCAAGGAAAAAATATGTCTGCGTGAGCTGAGATAATGTTTTGCAAAGCATGAAAAAGTAACAGTGAAATAATGTTTTGTTAATCTGTAGTTTTTTCTTACACTCTGGCGGCCTTGTGCAAAACATAATCAGATATCAGGTTACCCCACCACTACATTCCAGTGCAACAGAAATCGGATGCTGTGACTGAATCAATACATGAGGTGTCGACAAATGAACTTTTATAGAACTTGTTATGCAACTATAACTCAGCACCAGATATCTGATTATAGAGCACAGAACCTCATAAACCCTGAAATTTTCACTCTTAATCTGTACACGGATCAACTACCAATAATCTTTACATGAACATGCTCCCCCTTTGAAATGGTGGAACCTACTGCAATCCCTAACAATGATTTCACGACCATATACCTTGGATAACACATTTATAGATAGTGTACGAAAAACTTAAGAGATCCCTGAATTGATAAAATACAGAGCTCTTAAAAATACAAGTGTTCTGTAGTATCACATTTGGAATTCTAAACAGAACAACTTGTAATATCGTACTTCGTAATTTCAACATAACAAGGTAAGGTGGGAATGAATGGAAGAAAACACTTCAGTTGACACATTTATGTTCAACTACTCCAAATAAACCCTCTAAATTAAGTGTAACAGAGACCAAAAATACACAGCAGTTGACCAGTCATATCAGAGCCATTTCTTATCAGAGTTGAGTATATAGGAGCATCAAGCAACTCACTACTCCCTCTGTTTAAAAATATAGGGTGTATTCTTGTTCACCAATATAAGGCATATTTCATATTCCAGTGCAAAATAAGTGTGCTGTTCCCTCTATACCCCTAATAAAAATGTCCGGCTTTACTTTGTATTCTCTACATGCATGCATTGAATATTGTACTTTGTATTCTTTGGTCATGTGTTCCTAGACAATCAGATTGCAAAAGGTTTACATATTAAATAAGGTTTACATCCTAGATAGCGACATAATTAAAAATATGAAAAAATGACTTACCATTGAGCATCTTCACAACATATTCCCTCCTCAAGGTCTCCGGAAGAGCAAGCATCATATGCATTTGCTCCGAAGCTTTGGCAAATATGGTAGCCGCATTGACAATCTCACTTCCAGTAAAGCCAAGTCTAACTAACTCATTAATTGCCTTCTCTTTAAATTTTTGCTGAGGCTCTTCTTGCATCACCTTCTCCTGGAGAATAGCTTCATGCTCCACTGCTGTCGCCATTGCACCGATATGATGTGTCACAACATTGAGCTGATTGTTGACATCTCCGAGCATGACTAGAAAAGGGTCATTTGGTCCCGTCTCCCTCCTAGACATAGTATTCTTCTTTTGCCTCTTAGAGCTAGTGGTTGCACTTGTGGAGCGGCTATCCACGGATCGTCTAGGTGCCTCTCTTGATATCCTATCCTCTTCCTCATTTTCCTTGCCCTCAACTATAATTTCATTTTCCAAATTTGTAATTGCTTCACCAAAACCTTCAGCGCCTTCCCCAGTTGCTATATCCTTGCTATAGATGGCAGCCAATCTTTCAAAGTAAGGAAAGGGTACACCATATAAGCCCTTGGCCTCATTGTGATCCTACAAGTTTTTCAATCATTGTGAATACTATAACAAGGAAGCATCAAAGATTAACACTAGTATGTTGATCAACAAGATTAACATAGATAAAGTGATTTACCTTACAATGCACTTCATATTGCTGCTTCTCACATTGAATCATTTTCTTGTTTTCATCCCAGGAGAAACCACTTCTAGATAGCATGACCTCAAGTGCACCATATTTAGTCCTAAAATGTCTCACTCTAGACTCAATATGTGGAACGGCAGTAATACCAGAACCTGGACATCTTTCTGCAAGAAGTTTCTCTAGTATCGCCGAGTATCCATTCTTAAAGCCCCCTTCTCTTTTCCACCTTGGATCTAAAGACAGCTCGTACAATGCTTTAATAAGTTCATCATCTTCGACCGCAGTCCACTTTCTTTTATTCTTTCCCCTTCCGCGCACCACACTTGAGCTATCCATGTCTACAAAAGTTAACAATTAAAGCATCAATTAAAAAGTGATAGAAAACAAAAAAAATGAGCACCAATTAAAAAACAAACCTCAACGAGACCTAGCAGCCCTATAGCTATTATACATCCCTTGAGCAAGAACATCACGAAAACTAGTCCACTCATTAGACGTTGAGATCGATGTGATGAACTCAGGTTCACCTAATTCTCCGTCGATGTGTTCCCATGTTGTTTCTTCCATTGTTTCTTCCTCAAATGGGTCATTAGGCATATTTTGCATAATCAGATTGTGCAAGAGGGCACATGCCATTATAATTCGGCATTGGGTCTTCATAGGAAAGAATGATGGTGATCTCAAAATCGCCCACCGACCCTTGAGTCTTCCAAAGCACTTTTCTACAATATTCCGGGCTTTAGCATGCCGCATGTTAAAATACTCTTCTGCACTGTGTGACGGGTTTTGTGCAATCCAACCACCTAGATGGTACTTTGACCTCTGTATGGAGCTAAAAATCCTCTTGCATTTGTGTAGCCAGCATCAACAAGGTAATACTGGCCTTCAGGGACATGCAACCCATCCGGCCTTGAGATGGCATCCCTAAGGACACGACCATCATGTGCAGAACCCTCCCAGCCAGGTAGTATGTAGATGAACTGCATGTCAGGTGCACATACACCTAACACATTTGTCGATATCTCTATTTTTCTTGATCTATATCTTCCTTTCAGGTTAGTTGGGACGGTTACCTTTACGTGTGTACCGTCTAACGCACCCAAACAATTCTACAGTATAAACAACCATGAGCAACTGTTAGTATCTTCTACAACTACCAATTTCTAGCTAGTAAAATAAGATATTCTTTACTAGTAGTTATTTACCTTGAAATACTTCCATTTATCATCTGTGCAATCTTCAGGTATAGGTGTCGGTTTCTTAAGCAGCAAATGATGCAGCTTCAGAACAGCTAGAAGGCATTTGTTGAAATTTCTACTGGTTGTCTCACTGCTCCGGTAAAAAAACTTTCCTACCGTCCTATTCTTTAAATGGTGAGCTAATGTGTAGACAAATGAAGCCACTATCTCCTCTAGTGATGTGTTTCTTGTGCCCTCTAGACCACTAACATCTCTCACCATCTCACACAATATGTGAAATGTTCTCCTATCCAGACGAAGTTCACTTATACAAGTTACGTCGCTCTCACTAATTAGTTGGAACAAGTGCTCGCCTCTTAGCTCTCTAATTTTAATTCTCCTTTCGATTTTCCAACACTTCCTTCTATAAGCTAATGCAAACAATAACCATACATAGTAGTACATAAGCATGATGGTAGTCATGAGATTCCTAAATGCTAAATTTCTTCGCCCAGATCTCGTGCTTACAGGAAGACGAGCCATATTGCTGAAATTAAAAATGGAACAAAAAAATATAAGAACACAAAATACTAGATAACAAATAAATCGACTAACAACAATCCTATGCGCAAGAAAATGACATTATATGCTCTTTGATTGAGGAATGTTCTTGTATATCCTATAGATCAAAATTTGAAACATGCACCAATCCATTTGTATGTATGGGTACCATGTGAGAGCATTTGTCTATAACCACTCCAAAATTAAACATGAATGATTTTAAAAGAAGCATGAATGGATAAGTTGATCAATGTTTTGGTATATGTACTAAATAAAGAAACATGAATTGATGAGTTGATATCAGCATTATAATGGCATTTCTACATTTTGCAAGAGCATGTATGAATGAGTGCAGAGTGGCATGTTCAGTGTGTGAACCTTGAGTGTGAGGAGGCAGTTGTAGCCGAGGTCGAGGCACTCCAGGCTCTTGAAGCTTCCCAGGCACTACACCTGCACCCACCCACGTAGCACACAACAAGGATGAGCAAGCAGGAAACCAGCCGACGCGGGAGGGAAGAAGGCGGGGGAGGTGCTCCTCTACTGACGTCGGAGAGGGAGCGGTGGGAGAGGGGCTTGAGGAGGGGGCCGGAGGAGGGGAGTGGTCGCCAGCGTAGCTTCCCTAGCGGCGTGGTGGATCTGCTGCTTCGTCGGAAGAGAGGGCGGGCGCCGGCGCAGCTTCCCTGGTGGTGGTTGCTCTGCTACTTCGTCGGAAGAGGGGGCGGGCCGAGGGGAGTGGTCGCCGGCGTAGACCGAAAGAGGGACGGGTCGAGGGGAGTGGTCACTGGCGTAGACCAAAATAGGTGGCGGGCCGAGGGGAGTGGTCGCCGGCGCAGACCGAGAGAGGGGGCGGGTTGAGGGGAGTGGTCGCCGGCGCAGCTTCCCCGACGGCGTGGTTGCTCTGTTGCTTCGCCAAAGTAGCTGGCGGCGGAAGAGATCGGGGCGGAGGCGAGGAGGGGGGAAGGAAGAGATTGGGGGCGGAGGCCGAGATCGGATCTGCGGTAACAGATTGCGGCCGTAATGGGCCGTGAGCAGAGACGGGATTCGTTTACACGGTATCTCATTACGGCCCATGATTGCCAAACGCGAGTAACGTTTTAAAATGCCTCCGTAATTGGATAACGGGCTGAAAACCACAAAACAAACACCTCCTAAATGTTTTTCACACTTTTAGTCGCTTTCTTGGCTCCTAGGGAACGTCGGGGAAGGTAAAAATAGAGAATGTTGTGTTAAATTAACAGGTGGGCCTAAGAGGTATATATAGGGTGTGTCTTCTATTTCTAGGTTTCCGGCTGCAAAACTTCCAACAATATTGCTAACTGAACTAGTTGGAAAGATTGGAATGTAAAAAGTAAAAGATGACACGTAAAACTAACTGTGGGTCTAGTTGAGACCACTGTGCATTGGGTGTGATATACGTAGAAAGTAAAAGATGAGGCGGTAGTTTGAGCGCTTTATGCTTAGGTAGAGGATGAGACCACCACTTCAGGTCACTAGCATTGTATATAGCCTGATGTGCTCGTACTAGTTAGTGATATACGTTTCGCTTTGTCTGGACGGCGCATCATATAAATTTTTGGATAAGTATCCACTTCGCGCTACGTGCAATCTATAAGATCTCCATTTCAAAATACTTGTTATTTTTGGTTATTCACGGTTATCAAAGTTAAAAGTAATATACTACTGCATGTATAAAATATTACGACACTGTAGCGCTGTAAAACTAATTCCTCGGTCTTCATTTACTTCACTTTGACCCTGGGCATACGACCATTTTGTATCGCAACAGGTACCAATATTCTAGAGATTTCTAGCTAATTGAGCACATACCGACGTGAGAGAAAAGGCAAACTAAGAAATGTTGCACCGAAAAATATAAAATGACAGGTTTATTTCAGTAAGCCAAACTAATTAGGAAAATAATATTGGCCAAAGATTACAGTATTTGGGCGATCAAAGTATAATATATTTGAAATGGACACGGCATTATACTCCCTTGATCCCTTCTAGAATTTTTTTTTAAAAAAAAGCTGAACCGATCTCTCTCTTGCCGCAAGCCCGCAACTCATGTCCCTCGTAGTTATACATACGCCTTGGTCTATCTCCGTTCCCCACGAACCCCGTCCCCAAATCGCCAAACTCGCCGACCCTAGCGCGCCCACAGCCAACGCCGCCCATCTCTTCCCTCCCCCGATGGCACCGCCGCCGGAATCAACCGCCGGCGCCGCCCTTCCGGTCGACCTCCGGACTCCCTTCATCGAGACCGAGGGCTTGGTGCCCTCCCGCGAGACCGAGGAGGTGGCGCCCTCTGTCGAAGCCCTGGCGGCGGAGTTTACCGGCGAGATCAAACAGTCCGCCGACCAGAAGGAGCCCTCCGTCGAGCTGGACCCCTCGGGGGAAAAGCACGCCCAGATGGAGAAGTTCCGCCGCGAGAGGCGTGAGCTCATGTGCCCTCTGGATCCCGGCGTGTACGTGTCCGGCATGTGCCTCGCGTCGCTTCTCTACGCCGTGCTCGCCGCGTGTTTGCTATGGCGCGTCGCCTCGGACCAGCCGCAGGGCCTCCTCTGGACCTTCGCGCTGCTCGCCTGCCCATACCTCTTCCTTTGGATTATCACGCTGTCGGAGGGCATGAGCGTCCGCACAGTCTTCTTCAGCGACTCCTACGTGCCGCTGCTGGCTTTCGCCGCTGTCCACCTGATTGGTCCGGTGAACGGTATGATTGTCATGTACTCTGGCATGATTTACATTGCTGGTATGCTGGGATATGCCGTGGCCGAGCACCTTCAACGCATTGGGATCGAGCAGACCGCCGATGCTCTGTTTACGCCTCTCTTCATCAACAAGGATAGTGACGATAGTGGGGTCTGTTTCATTCGCTTCTTCATGGCTGTGATGTCTCTGCCGATACTCGTGCGCATGGCATGGGTGGTTTTCGTCCCTAACACCAAACATAGGACCTTGCTGGATGCGACGGAGGTGGTGATTGAGCTCGCGTGGGAGATATTTATGCTCCACATTTTATGGATCATGTATGTGAGTGAGATTGTCTTGAGAGGAGCTCTCGTATCGATAGAGGCATTTTTCTTGAGGGCTATGTTATACTTCGGCGCATGTAATTGGCTTGGTTTGTTCCTCTTATTTGCCGTGACCAAAGCTGTTGGGATGCTATCCATATGGCTTGGCCTGATGGGAATGGGAGGATTCTTTGGGTACAGCCTTGCCATCCGTGCACGTTATAACCAGATTCTAGCAAGGTAATCTCTCTTATCTGTTCTTTATTACATAGATATTTGTTATCTTTTTTTTTGCAATAGATAAAAGATATTTGTTGTAATATACGTGCAATCAATCTTTTAAAACTTATGACCAGGATACAAATACAACTTTTGATATCTGTGGCAGAAAAATTACATCAATACTTTACTGGTAAAAGTACTTCATGAATGACATTTGTAGATGGAAAAATGGCTATGTAACGGTGTCAACTTTGACAAAATACCACTTGAATGTAATGGTTCATCTTAATAGCGTTGAATTTTGCAACCATTACTCCTTTTACTATGTCCACCAACTTCAGTGAAATGGCATTCCTTTGTCATGGGTCTTCACTGAGGTTTCAGCTTTTTGGTGGCCACTTTTCTCCCAGTTGTCTAAATCCCTGCTTTTCATGTTGAGCTCATATATAAAACTTGGTAAATTTTGACCTTGCAGTCTATTAGCTATCTCCTGCCTTGTAGATAGCTTCTCAATCATCATTGACCTGATTTTATCCATCAAATCAACCACGGGAAGTACCTCGATTTCTCTTATCCAATATATTGTTGTTAACAACTTAACATAATCTATCTTGCACAACTCTGAAAACTTTCCTCTAGTTCACAAGTGTTTGTGGTATGCTGTTAGAGCTTCAGGGTCGGAGGGCGTAGCTGATCATAATGTGGCTGCCTCATTATATAGGTCCTGTTTGTTTGGACTTGAGCTTCAGCTTATGGTGCTTCTAGTCCTGAGCCCAAACAAACAACATGCTTTTGAGAAGCACTTCCCACGAGTGCTTTTGCAATTTGCACTGCGAAGCCAAAAGCATCCTAGGAGGTGCTTCCCGCAACCCCCGTCTGCTTCTGCGCCCTCCCCTAAGAGAATGCCCTTATAGTTCGTGGTATTTACAACAAAACTGCCACTGCCTATATAAAGTTGAATTCCTTCACAAATTTTACTCTCCCCCAACCCTACACCCAAACCGAACCGTATCCCATCCCCCATCGCGCACAGGAGAGGCAATCTCTCTCTAGGATTTTTGCGCGTCGCCGCGGGTCCTCTTCTGGTCCTCCTTGCACCTCGGCCCTCTGCCCGTTGTCGCCCGCACCTCGCTCGCCTCCCCACCTCTCCTCCGCTCTCCCTCCGTCCCGCTGCTCCTCCCTCCACTTGCAGGTCCGGCCGGTCACCTTCGACGCCGGTTGCCCTCGCCGCTGAGATCCCGGGCGGCCTCCATCGCGTGCCTCGACCTCCCATGCCCCCGAGCCGCCCGTCGCCTTCACCCCAGATCCGCCGCCGGACTTCCTCATCGCCTGAGCTCCCAAGCCGTCGCCCTCGAGCCTTGGCCTCTGTCGCTAGCCAACGCCTTCGTCGCCAGCCAACGCCTCACCGGATCCGAGCCCTGGAGGCACCGGCGGGTCTCCAATCGAAGCCGCCGGGCTCTCGGCCCTGAGATACCGCCCCCCAAGACCCGTGGGCCTCTCGCCCCCGAGCTGCCGGCGCCCTAGGACCCACCGGCCTCCAGCCCCCAAGCCCGCCGGTGGCAATGGCCGGAGGTGACGAGGATGGAGGGAAGGCGGCGACAGGGCCCAGTGGGCTTGGGGAACGCACGGGAGGCAGGGGAGGTGGCGGTAGGGTTTGCCGCTGCCACCCCACTTTTTATTTATTTTTTATTTTTGAATTATCTAAATGTATGAATGTATATTGGACTCTTAATATTTCTAAATTGCAATGATTTATCATTCAAATGGATCATTTATGTTAAATTATATAAAAACATCTAATTTATGATTAAAATATATGTTATAAACATGTCATTTGTGCTAAATCAAACAAAAATAAATAATCCACGCTTAATTAGGACTTAAAATGATCTTCAGTACGGAAGGGCATTTTAGACATTTATCACCAGCCACAGGTTCACCAGCCGTCCAGAAGCAACCCAAACAAACGGCTCAGCTACTACCCACCGGCTAACCAGCTTTAGCTGCTTCTCAGATCTCACCAGCTCCAGCTGCTTATCAATAAGCTGTAGCTCAAACAAACAGGGCCTTAGTCTTTAGTAATGCATAGAGTGAAGGCTCAGTAAAAATGCCATTGCATGCTAATTAATGTTTATTCTTCAGTAAATGCCCACTGCAACGGAACTTTATGCAGAAAACTACCATCGCAGACACTGTGGCCGTTTGACCCAGAATTTTGTTTCAAGAAAGACTCAAAATTACTTCTAACTCTTAGTAGAAAAATCCATTTATTTTTCCAGAATGGTTCCAAGCGGTGTTAAGTCCCTCATTCCAACACTAATAGCGCAATCGCATTTTCATTACCTACTTACATTGTTTTGGGTTTTACCCAAATTTCCCTTCTTTAGCATCATCGAAAGGACAAATATGTCACATGTAGCCAACATGAAGAATCAGATGAGATGATGACTAGAACATTGGAACAAATAATATATGGCCATCGCTACAAATCGGCATACCGATTTGTGCATTTCATCGGCACAGTGCACAGCCGTCGGATTAGACGGCAAGATTAGCAATAAATATGATTAGCTAAATTTACGGGAAACATTTTTAGTGACTATAGGAAACAATTGTAGTTATAATATGAAACATCGTGGGCTCCTTCTGTTAATGCAATATGGAAACATTTGTACATCGAGAAGGAAACACTTTACTAAACCTTGTGTAATAAAATTTTTGAACCAATACAACAATGGAAACACATGTTGTAGATCCGATTTTTAAGGAAACTGATCCCGAAATTTAGGAAACAAACTGTGAAATTAATTGGTTTAATTAACGATTGAATTGGCCAGAGTAGATATGCGTGGAAACATTGTTATCGTGATATAAAAACATATAGTTAAGACGTAAGCAACAAAATTGTTGAACCAATGCAACACACGTTGTAGATCCAATTTTACAGAAACAAAATTGGTTTAATTGGTTTCTTTCATCTACGTTTTTTGTCTCCTATACAACAAAAAAATGCTTCCTATACAACAAAAAATGTTTTATCTACGTGTTCTCGGTGATGCGTGCGAAGAGGATGACGGCGAGTTTCTCGGCACTGCTTGAGCTCGGGGAAGAGGAGAACAGCCGGTGGAAGAAAGCTTTGTCGGGGAGACTTCGCTGGTAGCTTGACGCATGGGGAGGCGACCTTGGCACGCTGGATTTGAGGAAGGCTCTGCCGCTGCTGCCCTGCGCGGGCCCATCTTCGCGAGTAGGGAGGCCGAGATCTTGCCGTTGGCGGCGGCTCCGGGCATCTCAACATCGGCGCTGACATGCACGTCCTCGTCGCGATCTGGAAGTCGAACTGCACCGGCCAGAACGCCAGCGCCAGTGCGGCCGGCATGCTGACGCCGTGGAACGCTGAGACGTTGATCCTCAAGGCCCTCCCCGGCCGCGCGCTGCCGCGGAGCACGCCGCAGCCGGCCGTCTGCGAGCAGCTTCCCAGCTCCGCCGCGCCGAGTATGAGCAGCGTCGCCGAGGCCAGCCATAGGATATCGGCGTTGGCGGTGAACATCTCCACGGCCACGCGTCCCTCACGGACGCCACGAACGTGCACGCCACGACAGCAGCAGCGACCGGGGGAGGGCCACCGGCGCATTCTCAGCCTGCGCGACGGCGGCGGCTGCCTCGTCCAGGGCCGGAACGGGCTGTGGCGGGCTTCACTTTGGCATGCACGAGGAAGAAGAGCCGGTAGAACCACAGTCAGCGAGTCCCGTGGAGGAGCGAACCGACGAGAAGCGCTTCGCCGACGCCACCACGAACCGCGCCGCCGCGTCAAACCCTAACGATCAGGGGATTAAGCTGGGATTATATAGCTTAATAAATAGATAACGTTAGATTTGTAGTCTCGATCGGACGGCTCTGCGCTGGACCGACGGGAGCCCCGGATCGGTAGGCCGGCATGTAGAGTTTACCATAATATATACATGATCATTTTGTATATATGCTTTGTGTTTTCACGCAAACTAAGTTCAACTACTAATAATTAAATCCGCAACGCAAAGAACATTAATGCAAAGATACCTGCCTGAATATGATATCGGAGATTGCACTAAAAATAAACTGAACATGAGTGAGCTGGAACGACTCTTTGTACACTGCATTCAAATTGTAGGTAAGTGTTTCGGATTGCACGTTTTTATCTCAAGTAAAACTATTGCACGTTTTTATCTCAAGTAAAACTCTTATATTTTGCTATTGGACAGGCTCGAACCTCTCACGGATGACCGTGATGCGCGGATAGCTTCAGCTTCTCCTGATGAGGTACTTGAGGTTGGCGATCCAATTAGAGAAGAGGTTGGCGATCCAATTAGAGAAGGCTGGATCCTCTGTTGAACTTGCTATCATGAATAACATAGCCCCTTGCCTCCGAGCAGCAAGGAGGAGGAGCAGATTTACTAGGGCAATATCAATGCTTGGTACGACGTTGTTGTATCTATTCATCCACATCACCTAGTAAGAGTCGGAGTACGATATTCCTAGAGATGACATATACCAGTGGCCCCATACACTAAATGCTTGTATCTCTTTCCCGCATTCTCCCTAACTTCTTCCATGACTATGCTTCTCATCTCTCCTCACAAGTGTCTCTGTCATCTTCTCTTCTCCTCCCATATCTCCCACAACATTTACCTAACCTCTCTCTCAACCCATGTTCTCTACCTAGCCGATCTCCATCGGATCTTTCCCCACCAAGCTCCAAATTAGGAAGGACGAGATGGCCACACGCAGCGCCCTGGCAAGTGGAAGGGTGAGGCGCGTGGCATTTCTACTCCTATGTGAATGATATAGACACTATTGTGGGAATGCCTAAGCTTACCACCTATCATGTAGTAGAACTTTGTTATCTTAAATACTCTCTCTGTTCTCAAATATATATTATTTTTTGACTTTTCACAATCTCTAATTTAAGACTTTGACTGCACTTTCTGACTATGATATGTTATAAAAAAATAACTAAAAATACATAATATAAAAAAATTTTATAAGACGAGTCTACTAACATTATTTTTATATAGTGTATCAATAAGTTTTTACCCATATTGGTAGCTAGATACTTGAATGATTGACTGCACAGGTCTCACGACTTACATTTGAGAATGAAGGTAGTACTTGTCTTTCTACACCACGTACCATGTTATCCTCCAACATACAAACTGTACATATTATGTTAAGTAGGTGTATTGTGTTATATTTATCCATAGATCGATAAACAAAGTAGAGTTATAGTGCCGTCTTTTACACAAAGGTCCTTGTAAAAAAGAGAACTTACATTGAAGGCCTTGTAACACAGCACATGTATGCGACCAAGATATAGGGAGAACCGCAGTGCACGGCGGAAGGAGATGCTTCCTAGGAGCTGAGCCACTAATGAAGGCGCTCGAACAACAACTTTTGTACTCTGATTGAGGGCCTCTTCTGCTCCAAAGACGAAGCTAGAGGTTGATGAAGCAAAGGGCGATTTTTTTTGCAAAGATCCGGTGGTAGCTGGTGATGTGCTCATCGGCGCTTAAGCAAGATCTGCTGAGGTCTTGGCATGGAACGAAGATCAGCAGCCTCACATAAAGATAAAGAAAGATGGCACGTGCAGATATTTGGATGGGAGAGCTTCCCAAGGGTTGAAGCTTGCAAATTAGGGGCCGGGAACCTGAGTATAGCCTCGACGAACCGCGGGACAAGGAAATCCCAAATCGAGAACCGCCACCAAGGCATCCACGGTCCCTAACTTTAGCATAGTCCAAATTAGCTGACGTTAGTGGATTCAACAAAATTTGGAAAATTTAAAATGCAATACCTTTTATACCATTTATTCGATTCCTAATTGTTCTTCGCGTTGTATTCCGTGCGAGATCTTCAAAACTATACCCTATTTTATGTATTCTCGTGATATTATTTTGCGACCTCATATTCTTGAGGAGATCATACCAGATGTTTCACTTACCGCATATGACGCCGGATTCCTAGGGTGTTCGCTCGATCACTCCGGTGTGAGGAACTGGCCGGAGAGCAGCGTGCCAAGAGGAACCATGTATCACAAACGTAATTGTCGTTCATTTTCAACTATTTATAAAAAAATTAAAGGGCGGAAGAAAGACTTCCCTCCACACTATAAAATAAGGAGAAGAGGATCTAAACCTAGGTTGGCTTACCCACCATCTATGGTGCTAGTCAGTTGGCCCTAAAAGACTTCCTTTCGTTCAACTATTTTGTCTTGCCGGAAGAGCAAATGATCACCCTGCCCCCACAATGCACATATATCGTGGAAGCTCTATCTAGAGAACCATTTCCAGTGACATCGAAACTAAGACCGGCGACCCTCATATGAACTCAATATATAGCTTGAACAAATCTCATCGATTTTTCTGGGTTAACAGTGGCTCCTTGCGCGAGGAGAGAAAAGACAAACCTTAGGGCTTATATGATGTGTCATTTCTTTTTTTTGAAAAACGAGACAGACGCTCTGTCATTTTCATTGCGATGGAATGACAAGTTTATGTACAGGAGATGTATCATTTCCTAGCGCTGGCGGAGCTGCCTCACATTGCGCGTGTCCTGATAGCGATCGACACCGGCAACTGTTTGACAACATGTGGCGCCATCAGTTTTGATATGCATCATGGGTTGGTTATCGATCAGGGAAGTTACTGACACCAAAATTAACGTGCCATACAATTACTTGGCAGGACGAGTTTTGTTGCTTCGATACATCACGTTTATAAAAGTTTATGATTTTCGGTGTAAATTAATGGTGAAAATTAAAACTTACGTCTTTATTTTAAAAGGCTAGGATAGACTTCGCATGGTGGAACATTCAAGTATCCAACAAAATCGCTGCTCTTTTTGTTTGTTCAAAAAAAAATCGCTGCTCTTTTTGTCCTAATCTTTCCTCTCGTCCCTCGCCGTCGGCAAATCGCTGCGAGCTATTCGTCGGTTCGTCCTTCACGGATTCTAATCTCCAGCAGCGATGTATGGCCAGAATAGATCTGTCTCAATTACATGCGCTGCCTTGAGTTATTTTGCAAGATCCCTCCAATACATGGTCCGTTCCTTTGTGTTGCGCCGTTGGCCATTCCCGCAAAAGAACGAAGATCTCCTTGCGACGTGACGACCAAACTGCCTGCGCTCGGAGAACTTTTCACGGCAGTTATGAATTAAGAGTTTACTCTAGCATAAACCATGTATTTTAAATTATATTTTAATTTTGTGACACTTTAAACTATATTTTACACCTATAATTTTATTTTGGACCATAGGTCTCACCGGTTAGGATAACATGACGCTCAGACCTAGACATGTTGCTCACCATATAAGGCGCACATTTCTTGCCTCCGACTTCGACATGGCATAGGTGACATCTCTTGGTCTAGCCTAACCACGTCTGCTTGGTTTCACCATCCCTCAGCCGCATTCAGTTCGAAGGAACAAAGATAGTGGGAGAGCAACGGAGAGAGCGTGGGTTAGGGTGTGACACACAGCGGCGTTCGTCATCGGAGAACTAGACGGGCGTGGTTAGGCTGGACCAGGATGAGTCACATATGCCACATCGAAGGCATACTGGAGAAAGACGTGTCCCATTTGACCAGCGGCATGTCCAGATCCAAGCGCCATGTTGTCCTGACGAGTGGGACCGACCTGTCAAGATCATCTCAATTGCTAAAATGTGGTTCAAAGTGAAACTATAGATGTAAAATATGGTTCAAAGTGTCACAACAACTAAAATGTAATTTAAAATATTACTATATCATAAATACATAGTTCAAACCAGAATAAACTATATTATGTCCTCCAAGTAGAGAGGGCGGGGATGGAATGGAGAAAAGGAGACGTAAAAAGTACATAACTATCCTTTATTAAGCGGTTTAAAAACCGTTTACGGGAATTTCTGACCAGATTTAGCTTCTGTTTTTAGTATGTCTATTTACTGTGTTATATTTTCTTTTTTAGATGAATAATCGATCACAGCATATATATGTAGCTCACAGTCTTCTGATCTTTTATTTTTCAACGTAAACTGCGTTGCACATCCCAACTCTTGCTATTATGTTTTTCTTCTCTTTAGCGTGCAGACATATCATGGTTTATTTTTGTGTTTTACTTTATCTAGAACGAGACTAATGAATATTAGGCCTCGCTAATTTATCTAGCATCTAAATTAATCACATTTACATACAAACAAGTATGTTCAGTAGAAATTTAGTGAGATTCTCGAAATTATTTATGATCTATGTCAATTCTAACGTATGATTATGGGATATGCTCACGTGGTTGCGTATATGTAGATATTGGGCTTTAAATTCATGTAGATGCAACGTTAAAGTGGTGTCGACGATATATGTTTTAAGAATTAGGCTTATAATTTACTTTTCACTTGAAAACTTTGAGCTTTTAACTAGGAAACAAGAGATTTCCAATCGTAAATATCAAGCTTTCCACTATAAAAGGAATAAAAATATCAAACTTTCAACTAGGAACCACGAGCTTCCTATTCAAAAAATATTAAACTTTCTGCTCAGAAACATCGAGCTCTCAACTAGGAACCCACTTAAAAATGCCCAACTTTCCACTAGAGACCGCAAGCTTTCCACTCGGAAACGTCTAACTTTATATTTGTCGTAGCTACGGGACTAGACAATATACTTTAGGCACCCCCGATCGGTTACGCTGACCTCCGGGAGTACCAGTGGAATGCGAGCAATTTGTGGTGTTTGTCGAGGTGAGGCGCGCGGGAGCACGGCCGGCGAGACAGAATGTAAAACACTAATGTCAGGGATAAACGGAAACTCTCATGTCGGGGCGAAGTGAAAACTCTCGTATTGATTTCAGGAACTGTAGTTTTATCGAGGGAATCATGGCCCCCATCTCTCCCCCCCGGGCCCTATTTATAGGGGATGAGGAAGGGATGTGAGAGATTACAATTATGCCTCTCGAGCAACAACACACTCTCGAGGGTATTTTGGTCTTTTTATAAGAATCTTAATAGAATATTCAAATACTCTAATATCCTAATACTTGCTACAAAAACGACATGTCGTCCTTGGCGACGGGGCGAAACGCGGCCTTGACGTCTGCCGGGATTGAGCACGGTCCCAACGCTTGCCTTGATGGAGCTCTTCCTCGACGCCGCTGGCGATGCTAGCGGAGCTCGATGACGTTCGACGCAACGCGTCGATACAACGGGGAGGGGGGCCTTGACACCGTCGAAGAGAAGCCCGTCGGTTCGGGATAGCACAGGGACCCTTCCCCCAACAGTAGCCCCTTGCCGGTTTGGGCGGTCGAGTAACGCCTGTCCGAGCCGGCGCACCAATTCCGAGGGGTTGGCGCGCAGGCCGGACTGACGACTCCCCTCTCCCTTTTATTTTTCTTTCTTCTTTTTCTCCTCCCTTTTCTTCTTCTTTTTCTTCTCCCTTTTCTTTTTTCTTTTCTTTTTTCTCTTCTTTCTTTTTCTCCTCCTTTTTCTCCTTCCTTCTCTTCCCTTCTTTCCTTTTCTTTCCTTCTTTTCTTTCTTCTTTTCTTCCCTTTTTTCCTTTCCTTCTTTCCTTTCACCCGGCCGGCTCCTAACCCTAAGGGGCCGGCCCACCTGCGCTCGGGTCGGTTGGGGGTGGGGGGATAAAATATCCCCCACCATCGACACTTCTCACCCCAACCCCCACCACGCCCCTACCTCGCTCCATTGCCGCGCCCCGCCTTCGCTCCACTGCCTCGCGCCCTACCTCGCCCCTCGCCTCGCCCCACTGCCGCGCGCCCCGCCTCACCCCACGGCCGCGCCTCCCGCCACCGCTGTGCTCGCCATTCCACCGCCGCCGCCTACCGACACACCGCCGTCCCCCGCGTCCCGTGCGCGGCTCCCCGGCCTTGCGTCCCTCCGACCTCCGCTGGCCTCGGTGGATCTCCGGCCTCGCGCCGGCTCCAGGCGGCTCTCCGGCCTCGCGCCCGCCCCGGGCGGCTCTTCGGCCTCGCGCCGGCCTCGAACGCCACCGACTGCGGCTGCTGGCCCCGGCGCCTCACGGCCTCCGCTCCCTAGCACCTCCCCGGCCTTCGCCGGCCTCGGACCCCCATCCGTTGCAGTCTGTGATGACCCGATCCCTCGAAAGGGTGGAATCGCACCTGATCGGCAGGAATTGGAGGTGAGAAATGGGAATAGGGAGAAGGGGATGAGAGCTGCAAAGAGAGAGATGGGAAAATCAGAGAATCCTTTCACCGAACATCTCACACCGTTTGGGTTACATAGTATATAAGTAATGCGTCATCAGGCTTACAGGTAGGGCCATAGGTGCATACACCCGGTTCAACCATTCATGCCCAACTTAGCCACATCATCCTCCTGGACCATCTTCTTGGTGAGTGTCGGTGTTACGGGGCCCAGGGTCCCCTAAACCGCTGGCAAAGGTCCAACTTGACGCCACGTTGCCAAGGACGTGGGAGTTAAGAAGAGGCGCTCGGGGGCTCATCCCGAGCACTGTTCCCACTCGGCCAATCGAGGGGTGCCACGAGTCGTCCCTTAAGGGTGCCTCCCCGAGCAGCCAAGGCGACTCGGCCCCCGCTCGGGACGAGTCAAAGAAGAGGCACTCGGGGGCTTGTCCCGAGCGCCCGAGGTAGCTTGGCCCCCGCTCGGGGCACCAAGTGCCCCACCTGGTGGAGCAGTCTGGGGGCGTGCTCGGGGGCTCCCGATCCCGGGAGCCCCGAGCACCCTTGTGGGCCCTTCCTCACTCCACATGGCCAGCAGGCGCTGTTAATGCCCGTCTGATGGGCCTGTCTACTCCAAGTCCGCAGATGGCGAATCCTGACAGTTTCCCATCCTCCCAAGAGATAAGCTACATCAGCTATCAGTCTTGGCTGAGGATGGGGCGGTCAGACACCCTTTTGACTTTAAGGGCGCGGCGCCGCGCCTTAGACGCATGCCTTCTGCATCTGGTCCGTGGGACCCAGGTAGTTGCGACATGGCCCGTGTTAGGCGCCATCCCAGGGAGTCTTCACCTCCTGACACGATTTCATCATGATGATCCAGTTTCCAACCAAGGCGTGACCGGCACTATTCCGCTACAACGAATCTCAAACACCGGCGTGGCATGCCCACGCTCCATTCGTCTGCAACAAGCATTATTGTAATGTATTTACCTTTTGGCTATTGTGGTGACCCCCGGGTATATAAGGGGAGAACCGAGGCCATGCAAAGGGAGATCTTTTTTGGTTGCCCTCTGAACGATACGGCTTCATTAGACAAAACAACCCTAAACAGCCGAACCCCAGAGGAAGAAGAACAGGAGCACCTGTGCTACTAGTTCATTGTAATCCCTTCACGTATTCTCATATATATACACACAAAGCAGGACGTAGGGTTTTACACCTAGAAGGTGGCCTGAACCTGGGTAAATCATTGTCTCTTTTCTAGCGTCCCTGCCACTCAAGATCAACACAGTTTCTGTTGTTGCGCCTCCCCGGTCGAATCCCAAAGGGGGTCCATCCGGACCACCGATACCGGCGTTGTACGCCGACATCTGGCGCGCTAGGTAGGGGAGGAAAAGGTTTCAAAGCTACGCCGTTCATGGCAGGTCGACACCCATCCGCTCCAGCACGCTCGGCGCCCCCTCGCCTGCATGGGCGCCACGCCGTGTCCGGCGGCACCTCCGCAGCGGACGCTCCCCCATCACAGTCCCAGCACTTAGCTCACGAGGGTGAGTCGGATGTCGATCCAACCCTCACCGAGTTTCCCCAGCCGGTCTGGCGCCGACTGGACTTCGATGAGCCGGGAGAGGTAGACACGCTGCATGCAACGCAGCTTCTCCTCCGGCATCCTCCCGTCCAGGTGGAAGGCATATCTCCTGTGGGCCCTTGGCTCCAGGAGGTAGCCAACCTGGTCGACACCGCTCGCCGCCAGGCGGCGGTCAGGAGTTCTCAGACCTCCTTGAGGCCTGGCAATGCCCGTTCCGGTCCCTCGGTGGCCCCTCCGCCGCTACCTCCACGTCGTTCACATGGTAGGGCGAGAGAGCCCCGCAGCGGGTCCCACCGTTCGTTTGCCTCTCCTGTTGCAGGAGGCGGCCCAGATCTTCGCCATCGCCTCAACCAACTGAGGGACGACGAAGATGCGTGCGTCACCATCGAGCGCCATCAGGAGAAGCGGCGTGGAGCAGGGGCTTCATTGGACTCGTGTTGCTTATTAAAACTTGTAATGTCATGAACCTATCTTGTGAG
Organism: Stipa capillata; assembly: GCA_019208055.1. Taxonomy (NCBI): domain Eukaryota; kingdom Viridiplantae; phylum Streptophyta; class Magnoliopsida; order Poales; family Poaceae; genus Stipa; species Stipa capillata. The sequence goes on along the minus strand of JAGXJF010005764.1, from coordinate 88,051 downwards.
AGTGATGTCACTAGAAACTATATTGTTGATTTATGTTTTCATGTTGACTTATGTTATCATGTGTATGTTGTCAGCTTGTGATGACATTAGAACCTATATATTTGATTTATGTCTGTCGTTACAAAGTTGCAATTAACTTCTCTCTTGAGGTGGTGGCAGCTCTCCCCATGGCAGTTTATTCGTGGCAGTTTTATCATGTGTGATGTGCCCAAGCTTCATAATACGACATGAGAGCTTCAGTCAAGTGAATGTGCACGATGTACAAGAAACTGTCCACATGGATGCTTAGCCTGGGTTTGAGATATGTGCGCTGTCTGTCTGGTAGAGCGATTGGTTAGAACACTTAGTGTTCGTATGTCATATGCATGACTTTGCTTGGAATCAGACAAACATAATTGAGCACGGTTCCTGTCGTAGCTTTGACTGCAGAAGTCTGGCGATCTGGCTCGATGTTTAGATGCAGACGGATGCAAGTTTGTTGGTGCTAGTACATATATGGGCAATATGTTTATGTTCTTGCTGACGAGATGGGTTTATATATTTGATGGGCATATCTATACGAGTTGCTCAGTGTCTCATATAAGTGATTCTACACATGCACAGGTTTTGGTGTAACCTTCTGATTCGAGCCTTGTTCGGTTGCTTTTATATAGGTTGTTGCTTAGATCGATTGGCGTGGAAGCCCCTAGTTGAAGACGCCGTTGCTGTTGACGTCTCCCCCGCAGCGGTTCTAGTGCCGGCCGCCTGTTTGCTATCACTGCTAAATTGCCGGAGACCTACACCGAGCTGCATGTCCCTTACGCAGTTTTCGCCGAGCGCCGCACTCCAAGGGTAACGTTTCGGCTCGTCGCCACACTTTCCTCCCCCGCCGCACCTTGAGTCATGTGACGTATGTGTGAGATGTAAGATGTATGTGAGTGCTTAACGAGGACTGTATCGCGGACTTTGTTATTTTTGCTATGTAAAACCGCTACGCGCATAAACGAGGTATAGGTATGCCGGTCGTAGGTTCCGCATACGAGCACCATTTGTGTAGTGGCGGCGAACAAGTAGAGAGAATATCAACCACCATTCTAAACATTGATCGCCACGTGACAAGGTCGTATAGACCAACACCATATATCCTTCGCACGAAAATACCATTTGCTATTTATTTTTTGTTACGTTGTGACGCATTTGGGTGCGTAGATATACGACCCCTTGAGCGGTCTTGAGCATGTTTGAGGAGCCTCGCCGGACGCGCTGTCTCCATTAGCTCCCCCGGACACCCCTGAACTTGGGGCGGGCGCGCTATTGGAGCCGGGTCAGGTGCACTGCCACGACGCCGCGACCGCATCGACGGGGTCCGCAGACTTGGTAGATTCGAGGAGCCTCGCCGGACGCGCCGTCTCCATTAGCTCCCCTGAACACCCCCAAACTCGGGGCGGGCGCGCTATTGGAGCTGCGTCGGGCATGCTGTCTAGACGTCACGACCACGTCGACGAGGTTCGCAGATTTGGTAGATTCGAGGAGCCTCGTCGAACGCGCCATCTCCAACAGCTCCCCCGAACACCCCCAAACTCGGGGCGGGCACGCTCTTGGAGCCACGTCGGGCGTGCCGCCGCGACGCCGCGACCGCGTCGACGAGGCCACAGACTTGGTAGATTCAAGGAGTCTCGCCGGAAGCGCCGTCTCCAACAGCTCCCCCGAACACCCCCAAACTCAGGGCGGGCGTGCTCTCGGAGCCGCGTTGGGCGTGCTGCCGCGACGTCGCGACCACGTCGACGAGGTCCGCAGACTTGGTAGATTCGAGGAGCCTTGCTGGACGCGCCGTCTCCACCAGCTCCCTCGAACACCCCCAAACTCGGGGCGGGCGCGCTCTTGGAGTCACGTCGGGCGTGCCGCCGTGATGCCGTGACCGCGTCGACGAGATCCACAGACTTGGTAGATTCGAGGAGCCTCGTCGGACGCGCCGTCTCCATTAGCTCCCCCGAACACCCCAAACTCGGGGCGGGCGTGCTCTTGGAGCCGCGTCGGGCGTGCCACCACGACCGCGTCGATGAGGTTGCAGACTTGGTAGATTCGAGGAGCCTTGCCAGAAGCACCGTCTCCAACAGCTCCCCTGAACACCCCCAAACTCGGGGCGGGCGTGCTCTTGGGTCGTGTCAGGCGTGCTACCGCGACGTCGCGACCACGTCGACGAGGTCCGCAGACTTGGTAGATTCGAGGAGCCTCGCCAGAAGCGCTGTCTCCAACAGCTCCCCCAAACACCCCCAAACTCGGGGCAGGCGCGCTCTTGATGCCGTGTCGAGTGTGCTGCCGCGATGTCGCGACCACGTCGACGAGGTCTGCAGACTTGGTAGAGAGATGATGTGTCTGTTTTCTTACATCTTTTTGCACTGTACTTCCCATGTCTTTTACTTTGCCGTCATTATTTGACAAATTGTTATTCGTTTGCTCGTGTTGGTTGTTAGGATTGATGACGTCGAGGAAAGTGCTATCTTCCAACCGTGCGGGGCCGGAGTGCAGAATGCCGGGCGCAGGGGCGGACAAGAATGTGATCGAGGAGAGGGGCAAGACAATGGCCCCGGTGATGCACACTGGCTACCTCGGCCGCTCTTCTGCGGATCCGAGGCTCTTCCGACAGCTTGTCGAGGTGGGCAAGATTCTCGACCTTGGCCATGTTACGGGCCCGGAGCTCCCCGGTCACTCTGACGTGAGGGGCTCGCTTGACCAGGGGCGGATCGTCGTCTTCGCCGCCCAGTTCGACGCCGGGTTTTGCCTCCCGCTATCCGACCTCTTACGGGGGATATTGCAGTTTTTTCGAGTGACGCTGTCAGATCTCTACCCCTCGGCTTTCGTTCTGATTGCTGCTTTCGAGTGGGCAGCCCGAAGTATGGAGATGGTGAGCTCGCCCGCACTCTTTGTTTGGATGTACGTGCCAACAGAGGCGACACTGTGGGTTTGGGGAGCACCGGGGTCTTCTTTCGGTCTACGGGACGGTCAGCTTTGGCCGGCATCACGGGCGCCGCGTCGGGGACTACCCTGCGTTTCCCCTGAAGAAGGTTTGGAGGGACTAGCAGAGGGCATGGTTTTACTACTGCGATCCCTCCTTGCAGCGACTGAGTGGGGTGGCGGCACTGTTCTTCGGGGAAGCCTGCCTTGGCAGGAGGGACGACGAGGGCGTGACCATGCTTCGACGCATGGATCACGAGCTGAGCGTGCGCGACTTGGTGGAGGAGTACTGTTTGCTGGGTATTGCTCCGCTCACTCAGGGTTAGACTCTGTCTCTGGCCCCGCCGAGCTCGCCGCGCTCCCTGCGTGTTCCGCGAGGGTACATGCCCACGATGTGTGAGTGCCTCTTACTTTTACCCACAGTTTATTTGTGTTGACCTTGGCTCTTACTAAACCTCGTATGCTCTCATGTTGCAGGCTCCACGCTGGAGGACGGAGAGCTGTGTGCTTATGAGTGGTTGGGCCGTTTCACCCTTGTGGAGGCCAAGGAAGTGAGACGATTGATCAAGGGGGCCCGACGCAATCAGGTTTGAGAGGACTTCGGGTGGTAGGTGCTTGCTCGGCCGTTCCTGTGGTTGCTAAGGCCCTTACCGCGAGCAAGCGGAGCTGGTCACCTTCTCCGTCCTTGCCAGAGCGGATGATGCGAGCGCGTGGAGCGTCCGAGGACGCTCCTTCTAACGCTACTCCGGGGGTGCCGCGGCGTCGCCCCGGGGCTGGGAAGGGCCCGATGTCGGCGTCGTTCATGCGGGATGTCGAGTCGTACTCACGGGACTACGAGGACGACGTCGAGGTGTCCGCTGAGTCAGACCTGCCAGCGCAGCGTGACCTTGGGCTGACGGGGCTGCGTGACTGATCGTCGTCTTCGAGTGAGTTTGACCTACGGGTCATTGGGGGCGATGAGGCCGCTTCTCGCTCTCTTGCGACAGCTCATGTGGCGAGCCTTGAGGCGGTGGCCCCGTTGCCTCCTAGGAGCCACCCCACACCGACTCCCATGGCGTCTGTCGACGACGGTGTTGAGGAGGGTACGGCCGGTGGGCCGCACCCTTTCTCAGTTGCGGTCCGGTTGCTTTCGGCTCACTTCATCGACCCTGAGGCTGAGGCGGGCTTTTACCAGGACGCCGCCGCGTAGCTTTCTATGGCCGACCTGACATGACATTCGAGGGTTTGTCCTTGCGACAGATTCGTGCTGCCTCTAAGTCAGCCATGCTCAAGATACGGTTAGTGTTTTACTTATACGAGGTTTTTATGACGTGATTCCCGCGGTTGTGCCTTACCATGCTTTCTCCTTGCAGGCTTTCTTTGCCGTAGAGCAAGCGTGGGAGATGCGCGACGATCTAGCTGAGTCCCAGCGGGCTTGCCTCCGTGAGGAGAAGAAGAATGTTACGGAGGCCCAGGTGGAGGCCGCCTCGGCCAAGGAGAGGTTGAGTCAGCACGAGGAGGTGATCTCACAGGAGAAGAAAAAGGTTTCTGAGGCCCAGGCGAAGGCTGCTCAGGAGCTTGGAGGGGTGCTCAATGTTGAGCTCGACCTTCACACTGGTGCTGACGAGGACAAGGTTGTTGGCCAGCTCCAGTGGACGGCAGCGGTTTGCACTGCTGTGCGCGAGGCAGTGCCAGACCACGGGCAGGACTGTGCTTGAGCCTCCCTTGAGCTGTCTTTCGCTTGCCTTCGCTTGGCTGGCTGTGACCCTGTGGGCATATTTCGGACAGAGGGCTACGAGATACCAAGCTGGGCCGACATCCAGCGGGCCCAGGCTCCCCTGAGGTCTGATGCAGAGGCCTTCCTTTCGGGTGTGTGGAAGAAGCACGGCGAGAAGTACGTTTGTGGGATACGGAGGGCCTGTCTCGACGGAGGATCTTCTGCTACCGCGTTTGACAGACCTTCTGGGGGATCCGACCCGCCTTTTCAGGTGTGAGACCTGTTACTTGCTCCTGGGCCTTTTGCTTAAGTTGATGCGCCAGGATGTCTTATTTTGCTTCTAGGTTTACTTCCATGTCGACGTGAGCCCCTTATGCTTTAGGCATTTTGGGGGCTTCTTTTGGTAGGTTTAATGAGGTCAGAGCTTTCTTTTGTAGCCCTCATGTAACCCTGTTGGTTATTGAAGAGTCAGAAAATTGGTGCAGCCATGCTTTGCCTCTGGTGGCCATTTCTTCTTTTTGCGTTGTTTACAGATTGTTGCTTCGAGGCAAAAGGTCATGGTTAGGCGGTACGGCACCCAGCCCCTAGTATGGGTGTCGTACAAGCATTTCTCATTTGGCGGTTTGACAATGGCCGAACGGCGCGATGACAACATACTTTTTGACAAGCGAGGAGATTGCGTCATTTGTCGAGAGAGATGTATAGTGACTTGTGTGGATTTTGTATGTTATTGTTGGTGCGTTGAGTGTACATTATGCCCGGATTCGTTGTGACGAGTATTTATCCCTCAACCACAAAAACTAGCATCCGAGACGTTTGTCGAGGGCGGTCATATCGTTCTGAGGGCATGGCCCCAAAACTCGCGTGGCAGCCTCTACCCCGCGTCGGAGCATGTTCTATTCCATGGTGGAGCCAATGTAATTACGACACGGCGACGGAGACGTTGCTCACATGGTGGTGAGGGGATTCTCTACACCACGGTGGAGCGTGCTCTACGTCACGGGGGAGACACAGTTGTCTCGACACGGCGACGAAGATGTTGCTCACGTGGCGGTGAGGGGGACCCTCTACCCCACGTCGGAGTGTGTTCTACACCACGGTGGAGCCAATGTAATCCCGACATGGCGACGGAGACGTTGCTCACGTGGCGGTGAGGGGATTCTCTACGCCGCGGTGGAGCGTGCTCTACGTCACGGGGGAGACAAAGTTATCCCGACACAGCGACGGAGACGTTGCTCACGTGGCAGTGAGGGGACCCTCTATCCTGCGTCAGAGCGTGTTCTACACCACGGTGGAATGTTGCTATGCCTCACGATGGAGGGATAATGTTATCATCCTCGTTGGGCCGGCCACGGGCCGGCTGCTATCTTTGCTTATGTAAACAACACTGTGGCTCACAGGCCTGTACATAGTTGTGACAGAGGCAGTCGCAGCAGCCTAGGGTGAAGCCCTTTACAAAAGATGGTACTAACCCGGATGTAGCATCGATGAGTTAATCGATTCGTGGCAGCGGAAAGTTGTCCTTCGGGCATGCACGGTTGAGGTTGATGTAGTCCACGCACATGCACCACTTGTCATTGGCCTTCTCGACTAGGACAGGATTGGCAAGCCATTCGGGGTGCGTGACCTCGCAGATGACTCCTGCCTTGTGGAGCTTGTCCACTTGCTCCCGGGCCGCGATCTGACGCTCCACCAACATCTTTCGTAGCTTCTGCTTGACAGGACACATATCGGGGTTGATGAGCAATTTGTGCTCGATGATCTCCCGGGAGACACCGGGGAGGTCCTCGTGCTCCCATGCGAACATGTCTCCATTGGTCCGCAACGTGCTGAGGATGTCCTCCTCATTGATTGGGTCGAGGTTGACCCCGATGAGCACTGTCTTGGTCAAATCACCCTCTGAGAGTGGCATGGCGCGCGTCTCGCCGTCAGGTTTAGGTTTTGGCACCCACCATCCTGATGTTGGCCGGTCGGGAGCCCTTGTGTAGCCTTGTCACCTTCCGACTAGACGGTATGGACATACCGGATGGCTGCTTGGATGTTGCCGTCGATCTTACGGGACAAGTCTTGGTTGCCCCGCACTGTGATGACCCCTGAGGAGGCTGGGATCTTCAATTTGTTCAGCGTGACTCAGCCAAGGATGACGTCATATTGGTAGGGGATGTCGACAACGTCGAAGACAATGCTCTCCCTACGGATGCAATCGCCGGCCCCAAATTCCACCGGAAGCTCAATCTTGCCGTGGGCCGGGACTGGCTCGCCCCCAAAGCCCAGGAGTGGTACCCTCGCAGGAGTGAGGCACACGTGAGTGATTCCCATCTCAGCGAGTGTAGACGCGAAGAGGATGTCTGCCGAGCTACCTCCATCGATAAAGACGCGATGCACCTTGCAGCTGTTGATGACCGCCGAGATGGCGAGAGCGTCATGGTGAGGAAAAGTGATTCCGACGGCGTCCGCCGGGCTGAAGGTCACGGTGGCGTCAACCCACGCGGGTAGTTCAGTGGGCGGAAAGGAACCGATGTGGTTGACTTGGCGGATGTAGGCCCGGCGTTGCTGCTTGGATGAGTAGGTGTGAGCGTTGCCTCCAGTGATGGCGTGGATGATTCGTTGAGGACCTACAGCTTGCACTGGTGCTCCGCCACGTGATGATAGCGGTGGTGGCGGCGGTAGCCGTAAGGTAGGAACCCCTTGCTCCCGAGCTCAGCCGGCCGGCTCATCGATGCCCCTGCCGCCGGGGGGCCGTGGTTGTCGGCGCTGCCGGGCTGCGATGATGACCTCGCACTCTGCCGTGGAGTGAGTGCTTACTCGGTGTACTTCACAGAACTTGCCTTGTGGCCTACTGCCTCCGCCACTTCTGTGGCTACCGTGCCCAGCCTGGCTATTGCTTTCGCGGTCGTGGTGGTCGTCGCGCCTCCAACCTTGGTGATCCAGGCGTGGGTGGTCTCGTTCTTCACTGCGTGCTTGGTTCTGCCGACTGCCTTGCCACTGGCCTTGGCTTTGGTAGTGTGTTTGCGGGGTGGGAGACTCGCGCTCCTTCACGTGGTGTACTCCTCGTTGGCGTGGCCGACGCTTGTCATGATTCTTCGCGTCAGGCGCGAACTGCGCAGCTGAGGCCAAGGCTTTGGCTCTTCTCTGCTCTCTCCCTTCCTCGGCCCGGGAGTATGTGCCCATGATGTCATAGAGCTCCCTAATCATCCTCGGCTGCTTCCTATCAAGCTTGGCTGCCAGGTCCTCATCACGTATTGCACGACACGTAGCGTCACACACGCTTTGGTCGGTGATGTCGCGAACTTGGCATTGGAGGTTGGAGAAACTTTTGCGGAATGCCCGGATGGACTTGCCCGGTGCTTGCTTGAGGATGTTTAGATACGAAGAGGTGACTTGTTTGTTTATGCTTCCCTGGAAGCAACTGTGCATCTGCTCGCGAAGGTGCTCCCACGAGTACACCGAGCTGGGAGGCAATGAGAGGTACCACGTGTAAGCTAATCTGGTGAGTACAAGCAGCAGACTTTTTTCCATCACCGCTTCGCCTCCTCCGGCAGCTGATATGGCAGCTTCGTACACGCAGGTGTACTCAGTGGGGTCTATCTCACCATTGTACTTGGGGAGATCCGCCGAGCGAAACTTGCTTGGCCACAGGTTAGCCGCGAGCCCCGAGCTGAGCGGGCTGAGCACGTCCGTGAGGTTGACGACCTTCGGCCGTGGCGGTCGAGCAGCAGGTGCAGCGGTCGGAGCTGGGATGCTAACGTCAGGTGGGGCAGCTGGGCATACGTGTTCTTTGCCCGGGCGTCGACCTCGGTCTTGTGCCCCTTGGTCGCTGGTGCCGGCCCCGGCATCACGGAGGATTGCATGCGCTATTTGTTGATTTCGTCCGATCTCTTCACGGAGGTGTTCGGCGCGTGCTTGCGCATTTGCCAAGTCTTGGAGGAGTTCGTCGGCTGCTTGGTGATTGCGTCGGACGTTCTCCCGTGCTTCCGCTATGGCTTCTTCTTGTGGCTGACGAACAATATCGGCTCCGCCTTGGGCAGCCGCAAGCTGTGCCCGGAGCTCCACAGTTTCTCGGGCTAATGCGGCCGCGCGGAGGGCCTCGACTTGGGCTGCTTCCAGCTGGGCCTGGAACTGCTCTGCCCGCTGGGCAGCGGCCGCTACCTGCTGCCTTAATGCCTCCATCTCTCGCTCAGCGTAAGCGAGGGCCCCCGAGGTGTCTGGCCTGGTGGCCTGGGCATTGATAACAGGGGCGACGTCGTTGTTCGTCGCAGGGGTGGCCGCGCGTGTTGTCGTCCTCGTGGCGACCTGGGGGGGCGTGAGCCGGAGTGCTCGGAACCAGGTTGGCGATGCTTGCGACCTTTCGCTTGGTTCCCTTCTTTGCCTTCGTCTTGGGAGGCATGCCTTCTTACTTTGCGAAGGAACACGCGTGTGGTGTTGAAGGCCAACACGCGCGTGTTACTGTCGTCGGTGTCGTCTCCTGGCCTCCTCTCAACAGCGTCTCAGATGACACAACTTCTTGCTCGCTTCCCACAGACGGCACCAACTGTCGTAGCTACGGGACTAGGCAATATACTTTAGGCACCCCCGATCGGTTACACTGACCTCCAGGAGTACCAGTGGAATGCGAGCAATTTGTGGTGTTTGTCGAGGTGAGGCACGCGGGAGCACGGCCGGCGAGACGGAATGTAAAACACTAATGTCGGGGATAAACGAAAACTCTCGTGTCAGGGCGAAGTGAAAGCTCTCATATTGATTTCAGGAAGTGCAGTTTTATCGAGGGAATCATGGCCCCCTCTCTCTCCCCCCTGGGCCCTTTATAGGGGTTGAGGAAGGGATGTGAGAGATTACAATTATGCCCCTTGGGCAACAACACACCCTCGAGGGCATTTTGGTCTTTTTACAAGAATCTTCATAGAATATTCAAATACTGTAATATCCTAATACTTGCTACAAAAATGACATGTCGTCCTTGGTGACGGGGCGAAATGCGGCCTTGATGTCTGCCGGGATTGAGCACGGTCCCAACGCTCGCCTTGACGGAGCTCTTCCTCAACGCCGCCGGCGATGCTAGCGGAACTCGATGACGTTCGACGCAACGTGTCGATACAACGCGGAGGGGGGGGCTTGACACCGTCGAAGAGAAGCCCGTCGGTTCGGGATAGCACGGGGACCCTTCCCCCAACAATATTTGGAACCACGAACTTTCTACTCTAAAATGTACAACTTTTTACTTTAAAATATATGGTTTCTACTTGGACACATCGAACTTTTACCTCCAAACACTCCAGCTATCACCTCAACAACTTTCAGCTTATGCAATATGCTACTCATCCTACTCGGTGAAAATAATAATAAAAATTTCTCTTTTCACTATGAAATAATTCAAGAAAACAAAATAAGAATCTGATGTATATGCAAAACACTTAGTATGTGTTGTTCATTTGATCAAGTATAAGAAAACATAAACTTGTTGCAAGTGAGCTAATTAAACACGTATTACAACAATAAGGTTACATGCACTAGATAGACAATGACCAGACCGTCGTGACGCGGTCGGAATTAACCGTTCTGACGGGCGGCCGTAAATAATAATTTTCGCCGAAACAAATCTCTAGTGTATATTTGGATTTTTCGTGCCACTTCTTTCTCTTCATATGAAAATGAAATAGAAAAGAGGAAGTCAAACAGATCATGCAGTATCGAACAACGTGAGCTCCATATGCAACAGTCCACTGCCTGTGCCCCCATGATCGGATCAAGATCCAGTTTTTATATCTCTGAAGGCAGGGCAAGATCTTCAGACATGCATGCAACATCGTATATAGAATGCGAATAGAATGTCAATATAATATAAACAGGTAATTAATTAACACGTACGCATGGATGATCGATCAACAAATTGATACACACATCCATCTCTGCCGTGACTGAGGATTACTCTTTAGAACGCAGTAAAAAAGAAGAGCACAAATCATAAGAAGAGAGGTACAATTTTTTTTTGCTTAAACCATGGAGGAATCATGCACGGAGGTTAGTTCCGTTAGTTTCTTCTCCTGGGCATGGATGCGGCGTTGCCGTCGAAGAGCTCGTCGATGATGGCCTCGAGGTCGTCGGCGCTCATCTTGATGTACTTCTCCGTCTGCCTCCCGGCGCTGAAGCTCTGCGCGAAGCGGCCGAGGAAGGACCGGTACGCCGGCACGACCACTGCGGCGATGGACACCCGGAGCTCCGACTGCAGCTGCTCGTCGCTCACCACCCAACTCCCCTGTGTCCGCTGGATCTCGTCCATGGCGGCGTTGAACTGCTTGAACCTCTCCTTGAGCACCGGCTTCTGCAGGTGCCCCTTCACCGTGATCACGCCGTCGTCCCGGAGCAGGTTGAGCACCCGGCTCCACGTCTCCCGCTGGTAGTTCTTGTGGTACTGCCGGAGGTCTGTCGACCGCTTCCGCGCCCAAGCCTCGCCGACCACCGCGTTGATCTCCGGCGAGCCGCGGATCTTCTGCAGCATGTACCGCCCGTTGTTCATCAGGAAGATACTGCTGAGCGACGGGTCCTTGTACAGCCGCGACGTGGCCTCCAGGTTCCCGTGCAGCAGCTCCATCACCTCCATCAGCTGCGCCGCGAACGGGTTGTTGCTCTCGCCGGCGCCGGCGCCGGGAGCGTCGTCGGAGTCCGTGTACCGGTGGTGCTCCCGGAACACCTGCTCCAGGGTGTTCTTGTACTCGCACGCGTACTCGAGGTAGTTCATGAGGTACCGGGTGAGAGGGTGCACCGCGCCGCCCGGGACCGGCTGCTTGCCGGCGTCGGCGCGGATGGAACTCTCCAAGTCGCAGAAGATGGCGGCCGCCGACTCGCCGAGGCGGGACTGCACGGAGGTGAGCTCGGACTTGAGGTCTGCCAGCGCGTCGTCGGCGCCGTCGCTGCTGTCATTGCTGTCCGGGGTCGCCTCGCCGCCGTCCGCGCCGTCGGCGGAGGCCGAGAGGAGCGCGTCGACGGCGGGGGCCCCGTCGCGGATGGCCTCGTACATGTCGAGCACCTTGAAGAGCTTCTCGGCGGCGCGCTTGGTCATGGCCACGGCCTCTGTGAAGTTGAGCATGTGGAGCATGGCGCAGCGCGCGAGGTCGGCGAAGATGACCCGGCCGGCGGCGGCGTTGCCGCCGGCGAAGACGCGCGCGCAGAGGTCGCGCTCGGCGGAGAGGCCGGCGCCGACGGTGTGCCGGAACACCTTGATCCACGTCCCGATCTCCGACTCGAGCGCCTCCCACGGCATCTTCACCACGTCGTCGATGCTCGCTTTCTCGTACCCGAGGCTCTGCAGCGTCGTGTCCAGCGCGTTCCGCCGCGCCACCAGGAACACCTGCGTGCACTCCGTCGCGTAACCCGCCGTGATCATGGCCTCCGCCATGGCGCGGAGCCGGTCCACGGTCTCCGCCGGGAATGTCTGGGAGGGGTCGCCGACGCCGGCGCCGGCGCCGCCCTCCGAGGACGGGAGCACACACCGATCGGGATCGCCGCCCCCAGCGTGCCCGAACGACGGCGGCCGCCTCATGCACTTGGCCGTGGCGCTGCCCGCGTTGTCGCCGGCGTGCCCCATCTTGGAGACGCGGGGGTCCTCGAGCACCGCGTGGAACTCGTCCTCGACGAACGTCATGGCGCGGTGGAGCACGCCGGTGACGCGGTGCACGCCGATGGTGTACCTGGCCGCGCCCTCCACGCTGCTCCCCGCGGTGAGCGCGGCCGCGAGCGTGGTGATGCGCCTGATCGCGGCGAGGAGCAGCGGCTGGTCGCCGTCCTCCCCCGGCGCCCACTTGTCGTCTTCGCCCTCCGATTGCGCGATCTCCACCTCGACGGCGGAGGCGAACTTGTCCAGCGTCACCTCCGAGATTGTCAGCGGCGGCGCGTCAACCCCGCCGTCTCGGCTGGCGACGAAGGCGTCGATCTCCACCGACAGCGCGGCGAGGTCCAGCTCCTCGGGCGCCGACGCCGGCGCCGGCGCGTCACCCCCGGCGTCCGCGGCGTCACCTCTGGTGTCCTTGTCGCGTTCATCGAGATCCTTCTTGGCGCGGTCGATGTGCTCGCTGAGCTTGATGGCGCCGAGGGAGAGGTTGCGGCCGAGCTTCTCCTCGCTGCGGATGGTGGCCGCCGTGAAGCTGCTCGACTTCTGCGGCTGCATCGCGGCTGGTATCGGTATCCTCTCCATTTCTTGAAGAAGACAAGCTCGCTCTCTCTCTCTCTCTCTCTCTGTGTGCAACAATTGTCAATGCCCTAGCTCAATGCTTGGATCGTCGTGAGGCATGCAATGGTAGAGAGAGAGAGAGAGAGAGAGAGAGAAGAGAGAAGAGAGAGAGAGGATGGGAGATGGAGGAGGTGTTAGAGAGAGAGAGTAGGGGTGGCCTGAAGTTGAGGGGTGCATGATTTGAAAGTCTTTTCTCTCTATCTCTCATTTTAGGTATGCAGAGTTTTGCTAAAGAAAGCAGAGATGTTGGTTCATTGTTTGTCTTCGGGCTGTAATTTGTGCTGCAACGCGAGTCTTTCATGAAAAATACGTTCTTTGTGCATACATTTCTGCTTGTTAGTATTTTTTTGAGTAAGTTGAACCTTAAAGCAAATATTTTTCGAACTGTGACAACTTAAACCCAATTTAATTCTTGCCTCAAATTTAAGTAATAAAATTCCAATTTGAAGCACATTTAACATTTCCCGTCTCGACAATTAATTCGGGTCTATATGTTACGATGACGTGACGCTGGCAGGGACGCCATATCACCCGATAGGTGGGTCTCGCTCTCTTTCTCTCTCCCACCTGTCTTCCTCCTTTTTCAAGCATTTGGCCAAATAGATTGAAGACATCGAGGTGAAGGTGCCGGAGCTGCGCCATCACCACACCAGGAGAGCGCGAGCAGATGATACTTGAGAGTTTGCACCTAGAGAGTTCAAGCCCGATGACAGCCACCACGCGCGATGAAGGACAGACCAAACTATGGCGCTAGTGAGAGCTGCGTGCCAGATCATCGTGGAACACTGCTACTTGCTAAAGCACGGGGCTCGCCGCGCCCTCTGGGGCTCTCTGTGTTATTCAGGCTCCCTGGAGATTCCAAGACAGTCGGCCCTTGCGGCGACGCAGGCCATCCTTGAAGGATTAAAAATATAGTCTAGACGAGGGGTGAATAAACTAAATAAAAATTTCTATCAAATAAAACTAAGACACCTTAAGTATACTAGTTTCCAAAGTGACTAAGTAAGAAAAAATTTAGCTAAGCAATCGTACAATAAGATATGGTACGAATGAGAAGAAAGACTGAAGACAAGGTGACTCGTCGATGACAAAAAATGGAGCGAGAATCCGCGTCCACATCATAGAGACATATTAAGTAAAATTTACTATTTAAATGTAAATAAGACAAACCCTGATTAAGAATCTAGCATATCTATTACAACAAACTACATGTGACTATTACAAAAATGTAAAAGAGAATCTTTCTTGTCCTCGATGACTGGCGCCTACTCGGGGGAACTTGGATTTACCCACGTGGGAATTTTTTAGCATAGTGCTTGTGATTTAGAACATAACTTTTAGCATGTGGCAGATTTTACCGCCAACACAATGTGGTGCTGATATATAACTGACATGAAGGTTAGTTTTGATTGGTTTTAATAAGATTTAGTATTTGGTTTTGATTGGTTTTAATAATATAATATTTTAAATTTTGGCACATGTATGCTATATGGAGCGTATGTTTTATATAGTTTTGCTCCAGCTATATTACAACTAACAACGTGTAGCATTAATATGATGCTGATGAGTAGCGTAATTAAAGTGAAGCTTTGTGACAGGGTTTTAGTAAATTTGGTGCCCATTACATGACTAGAATCATTTCTATTAAGTTTTGCCTCCACCTGTATTACTACTAACACCTTGTACTGCCAATATGGCTCTGGCATTTAGCGTGACCAAAATGAAGATTGGTTTTGGCAAAGCACGGTGTTTATGCTTTTTGGCCTATGCATGTTATATGTGGCATATATTATAACATAATTTTTCTTCACTTATATTACTATTATAGTGTAACAAAAATAGAGTTTGTAGCATAATCTTTACAATTTTATTAAAGCCTATTTACACTACATGGAGTATATTTTATTAAGTTTTAATCCACTTATATTACTACTGATATCACGTAGAGCTGGTATAGCACCCGCGTGTAGCGTAACCCGAGTGAAGTTTGGTTTTCTCCTTGTTTGTATTAGTACTAACGCCACATAGTGCTAATATGGCAACCACGGGTAGCGTAACCAATAAGGGAGTATAATAAGTGTTATTTTATATTAGCTATCACTTCTGTTACAATATTCACGATTTAATATTCTTTTATGTTCATCTCCCCCGTGCTTTACCTTTGCGGTGCATATTTTTTACTCGTCTTGATTTATATCCGTTTTGAGGACTGAACTAAGAACGGGGCCTTCATCCACCCAACATTGATTTGTATCCATTTGAGGACCAAACCAAGCAGAATTGCATGAGGTCTTTATACCTACTTACCCTTGATTCATATCCATGCGTAGGGACCGAACCAAGCAGTGAGACTTGAGCACTTGTTTGTTCTTGATTTATATCGCTAACTAGAAAAAAATCAAGGGAGGCAACACAATCAAAAGAACACCGCGACAATGAGAATGGCAATGCTCGTTGGTTTGTACCGTGATGGCTTAACCAAGGGCTATGGATAAAAGCTTCTTGGTTTGTATCGC
Source organism: Stipa capillata (assembly GCA_019208055.1). NCBI lineage: Eukaryota > Viridiplantae > Streptophyta > Magnoliopsida > Poales > Poaceae > Stipa > Stipa capillata. The sequence continues at coordinate 72,681 of JAGXJF010005764.1, read as the reverse complement.
AATGGCCAAACCATGGGCTAGAACCTCAAGAAAAAAAGAACGGAGGGCTTCTTGGTTTGTACCGCAATGGCCGAACCAAAAGCTAGAATAACGAGAAGAGACAAAAAGGCTCCTTGATTTGTGCAAGAATTGTCTATACTATATTTGTACAGACTGTTCTAAATAAGAACTGTATGTACTATAGCTATACTGTATTTGTACAGATAGTTCCAAACAAGAACCGTCTGTACTATATTTATACAGACGGTACAGACGGTTCTAAACAAGAACTGCTTGTACTATATTTATACAGACAGTACAGATGGTTTTAAACAAGAACTGCTTGTACTGTATTTATACTTTATCTATACTGTATTTGTACAGATGGTTCCAAACAAGAACCATCTATACTGCATTTATATAAACGGTTCCAAATATGAATCGCATGTATTGTATTTGTATTATATTTGTATTGTATTTGTACAGACAGTTCTTTGTTTGGAAGGGTCTGTACTGTAGTGTCCTACTTGACCTGTTAGAATTATTTAGTCCCATGTCGCTACTTGAAATGGAGGGTGACTACCTTATAAGGATTGTTGCTCCATACCTCTCTAAAGCAATGGGAGGAGAGAAGGTAAATACCACACGTGTGCGCTCGCTCGCCTCGCCGGTGCGGGGCGGAGCGTGGCGTGGCGTGGCGTGGTTTGGCATGAATGGTCCGGCAAATTCGGGTCGCTCGACGTGAACGGGAGCGAATGAGGCGTGCGCACACGACGTTTGCGTGAATGGTCCGGTGAATTCGGGTTTCTCAACAGGAGCGGATGGACCGCTCGGTCCTAGCCCTGTTTTTCTTTTTTGTAAAACAACAGTACAGACGGTTCATAAAAGCGTCCCGCACATGAATTATAAACCGTCTATATATAAAAGCGTCCCGCACATGAATTATAAACCGTCTATATAAATGGTTTCTGTAGCATTATATGTGTACGTGTAGAATAAAGTGAAAGAGTAGCACCGAAAAATGAACCGAGCGCTTTCCAGGCTACCCCTAGCCCCTATTTATAGAGTTATTAGAGAGGTGGTTTCATCGACAGAGGTTACGGCAACTCCCTTATTTCACTTTCTCTTTTCTTGTTTAATTAGCCGAATGTGTGCAGCTTCATGCACTACAAGAGGACAACTTTTCTGCAACGGGTGAAATCATTGCAATAAGGTCAAAATCGTTGCAGCAAGATCAAGTAGGTAATGATTCACCTGAACTCTTGTAATTAGTACTACTTGATTTGACGTCGTGTCATTAATGACATCATTAGAGATGTCCTCATCTCATCACTACATGTGTAAGCTTTTTTATATTCAAAATTTTTAGATGCTATTTTGTCCTTCTAGAAATCGGTCGGAGGGTAAAGTGTTCCCGATTTAAATAGTTTTAAAGAGTTAAATAAATTAAAATATAGTTTAGAAATAAAATAAATCAAATTAATAGTTTAGAGAAAGAAAAGCGAATTTCTAATTTTCACATTCCGAAGGATGTCTCGAGAACTGAGGAACAGCAGATCCCCGAAATAAGTGTCCTTTTAGAAAAGGAGATCCATCGAGTGCTTGTAACAGTGGAACTGCATGGGTCTTTGGCTCCTAACTAAGCTGGCTTTGTTCCAAAAGTTAAATCCGACTACATGAGACATTTCAAAAAAATATACATGCAGTCAGTCTTGTCTAACTTTGACTACTAACACATATAACTATCACAAAAGCTATTTAAATTGGACAAGTAAAAATGATATCTCTCTCATGAAAAATGGTTTCGTGATATAAATTTTTTATAACTCTTCACTAACATATACGTACGAAGTATAAACAACAATAGTCAAACTTGCATATTATACCATGCCAATATTCAAAATGTCAGAAAAACTATTCAAACAGATAAAGTAGCTAGATAGCTAGCTAGCCAGAGTGTAGCGAAGCCAGGTGATCAAGCCTTGGATCCGATCTCTGCCGCCAAGGACAGACAGCATCGATGCAGACGTGCAGCCAAAGGCATAAGTATAACTTTCGTTTATGCAAAAACCTGCATGACTCAGTCTGCACACAGGTTAAATTTTAGCTCCATACCATTGCCATTCATCCATCCATCAGTTCCGATCCACCCATATGAGAGTTAGGTGGAGCTAACTAGAGTTCCATGAGGTGGGGATCATGGAAGCCGCCGGAGGAGGACCGAGATCCGGCGGTGGGTCATCATCGGCACCTCCACGTCGAGCACGACGACGTCGAGGCCGAGTCGGCATCGTCGGAGCTCTGGCTGGCGGTGCTGCCGGTGGAGGAGGCGGTCATGTCGAGGACCCCGCGGCAGATCATCGGGCGAGCAGCGGCTGCTCCGACGAGGCGATGTCGGACCCTGTCGCTGGTCCGCCGGAAGGGGAGACCAGCAGTGGTTCTGAGAGCGGTGACAATAATCAGGTAGCAGGAGAGCACCGCGGCAGAGGGAGGAGGTCGGGGCGCGGCCGGAGTAGGAGGAGGAGGATCAGGCGAGGCGGGCTGTCGGTACTCACGGTCGTAGGCGCCGCCGCCGCCGCGGTGCTGCTCGTGCTCGTGGCGTCGTGGAGGAGGCGACAGCGTCGGCCGGCGGCGGGCAGCTGATGGATGACGTACGTCGCGCGTGCATGTGTGTTGCACGTATGTACGTGGCATCTGTACGTATTTTGGTCCGTATCCTCAAGTGGTATAAATTTGTATGTGTAGGTATGTATAGGTGTGCATGGTTTAATTGCGTGCATGCGGCCGCATTCCCCTGAATCCGTGTACGTGTGTTTGAAACTACCATTGGTGGAAATTGGCCATTTTCTACTCCTTTGCTATCATCAGATAAATAAAATGGTAGAAACCATGCAATGATGCACACAAGTTAGTGGTATGTAGTTTAAAAACAAAACTGTTTGCAGCTGGAGATCCTAGCGTTTCGAGTTTAAACTTATGAAATTCCAAAAGCTTTCAAATTGGATCATTCAAAAACTTCCAAATCGAAAAATGTCAACTAAGACAATCTAAATAAAAACGAAAAGTTTTCTTTGGCGGCATGGTAACGACAAGGCGAAAGCAGCCGCTGAGAGGAGTGAGAGAAGGCCTCATGGATGCGGCGGTGGTTGGAGAAGGGGAATGAAGGTCTTTGTGAGGTTGAACAAGAGAGGATGAATTCGGGAAATTGGAGAAGAAGACATGTTTCCTACAGCCCATCCCTTGGGCCACATGTTGCGAGATGTGGTCTGCACCTATCCACCCGCAGAATAAGATAGGAGAAATTACATACTACCTCTATGTCATAATATAAGTCGTTTTGGATGTTGATGCGATCTATAAGGTGACACTTCGACCATCGATTTTTATTAAAATATGTCATCTTTAATAAAACTAAGTATACATATTGAAAGTATATGTCACGTTGAATATAATAATATCAATTAATTTAGTATTGTAGATGTTGGGAAGTTCTTCTATATTGATGATCAAATCTTAAAATATTTGACTTTGACAGATTCTAAAACAACATACATTAATGACACGGAGGAAGTATTTACTACTACACAAATATCCACCCTCACCCTTTTATCTCCCCATGGAGTGGGTTCTTCCCTGTTCCATTGCTTTGATCTCTCCCCTTTCTCTCCATTATCTCCAAGATCAATAAGGATACAACAAGAACCGTCTACTTCAGCGAGCGTGAGCATCATCTCGCTGTCGCCACACGACGCCCCGACCAGAAGGTTGCACTACTACATAAACGTCTATCCTAGATGGTACATCCCAGACGGTTTAACGAAACTGTCACGAATTAGAGATATCCCAGACGGTTCCATAAAGCTCACCATCTAGGAAATGATCAGATGATCGGTGCAAGAGTGAACCGTCTCGGATAAGGCCACATCCCAGAGGGTTCTTATAAAAAACCGTCTGGGATAACATCTGAGACGGTTGAAAATATGAACCGTCTAGGATGTGGCCTTATCCCAGACGGTTCTTAAGGTGAACCTTCTAGGATAGGTTCACATCCTAGATGGTTCATATTTTCGATCGTCTCGGATGTGAAACCCTACATAAAGCCAGAGCCCGACCAGAGAGATCTGGGAACCCTAGATGTCGGTGTTTTGATCCGGCAATAATGAATACGGGGCAGCGTACGCGTAGCAGATCTAGATGGGTGCACACGGGACACAGAGTTTAGGCAGGTTCAGGCCCTCGAGAAGAGATAATACCCGACCTCCTGTGTTTGGTGGATGATATTGCTTGTATCTTGAGTGTCGCAAGACCTTGAGAGCAGATCTCTAGGTTACTAGGGCTATGTGTATCTAAGAATATGAAGGCTTCTGTATCAACCTAAGCTTCCCGATCGGGGGATCCCTCCCCTGCCTTATATAGGCGGCAGGAGCAGGGTTACAAGAGTCCGGATCGGCTTACAGGTATATTTTCTAATCGGTTACAATCAGATCCCGTGATATAGGGTAGGTACAGGTTTATGTCTTGTACTCCAAGACGGTGGAGCGCCCCTGACAATGACATAGCACCTGGTGTCGGAGTATTATTCCGGCAATACTGAATATGGGGTAGCGTACGAGTAGCAGATCTAGATGGGTGCACACGGGACACAGAGTTTAGACAGGTTCGGGCCCTCGAGAAGAGGTAATACCCTACGTCCTGTGTTTGGTGGCTGGTATTGATGTATCCCGTATGAGGGTATGTGTCTATGCCTATGATCAGATGATCTGAGAGCTCTATTTTTTTGTCTACCTATCCGGGGATCCCTACCCGGCCTTATATAGGCGGCCGGGATAGAGTTACAAGAGTCCGAATCGGCTTACAGATATGTTTCCTAATCGGTTACAACTACCACCCGTGATTCCGGGCAGGTACGTGTCCATGTCTTGTACTCCAAGTCGATGATGCACCCCGTGTTGTAGTCGGACTCTGAGTAGTCGGCCTGGCCCACCCTATGCCTGGATGGCCAGTTTTGTCCTCCTTGACGATACCCGGGTGCTATGTCATCGTCAGTAGCCCCCGAGCCTTTGGCCGACTGGATTAGTCGGGCAGAGGCTGCTTCTGTAGACTTCACTCTGGGGGCACGAACAGTGCACCCAGAGGGTGTAGCCCCCGAGCCTCTACTCGGTTCGAAGAACCGAGTGGAGGGTCCTTATGACCTTTCCCGAGTAGCTGATTTTTGTCTTGGTTACACCGAGTGCTTTTGCCTTCTCCCCTGGGTAGGCTTCCCGAGTGGCATCCGCCTGAGCGGGCCTCGTCGTCACTTGCAGAGAGAGTGTGAGGGACTTTAGAACCTCATGAATCCCGACTGAATCGCCAAATGGTATCTAGTTTCCCGAGTGGCTCAGGTCCAGCTAGTGTCCCTCTGGGGGAATACCCTCTGAATTCACGTCAGAACTAGAATACAGGCTGCAGTGCTTCGGTCCCGAGTTGTTCGGTGTCCGACTAGAGCAGTCGGACGGAGATTCCTTGTTGTCTTGTGGATTTCACACTGGGGGCACGAACAGTACACCCAGTGGGTGTAGCCCCCGAGCCTCCACTCGGTTCGTGGAACTGAGCGGAGGGTCCTGATGATTTTCTCGAGGCTGATGGAGGAGGAGGAGGTCCATGCTGTAGCGAAACGCCTTCGCCGACCGTGCTAACCTGTGGAAGTAGGAATAAATATATGAACCATTCGCAAATGCATGTTAAGTACTCGGGAAGTCCGAGTGTGACTCTGCATGTTTTGGTGAACTTGTGTCACGTTTATTAATCTCTTCTTTCGTAAAGATTCGTTCATGTGTAAGTTAGCCCTTTGTGTGTGCTCTTGCCGACCCGTCGTATCCCCCATTGCGTTGAGATTAGCCGTGGGCTGTTTCCCGTGTAGCGTAGGGTTGTGGCGTAGACCGGCGATCGAAGACGAAGAGTTAACGCCGGGCTGTTTACACAGTACTAAAATAACTGTTGAAAGAGAGGAGCCCGAGTGCGTTTAGGCGCACCCAGTGTGGTGTAGCCCCCGAGTGTCCGCTATGAGTAGCCGTGGGCGCGCATAGCGGACCAATCGGGAACCCCAAAAGTTACTCGGATGGAGCAAAGAAATATTTATTCACTTATTCATAATTAAAATATGGAAATACAAAGCTTAAGCATAGAAACGACTTAGCTGTTCAATGTTCCAAGCGTTGGTGACGAGGTTGCCGTTTTTATCCTTCAGTCAGTAAGCCCCCGGGCGTAGTCGGGCGGCAACATACGGCGCATCCGAGTCCGCCATAAAGTCCTCCCGAGAAGGATTGTGGCTTCCTGAACCCTTGAAGCTGTCCGAGTCGTAGTTGAGGACGGGTAGAAGGGACTCGATCGTACCGACCAGTCGGGATCTCTATTCGACGGGTGAAGACCCGTTCCCAAGCAGTAGATCCGATTCGAGCGCGATCAGGTTGTTGGAGTTGATCGCCGAAGTAGTCAACTCAGATGAGGTTCCGAGCACTAAAGACGATGAAGCCCCCGGCAACTGGCTGGAAGCCGAGTCGCTGAGGTGGAGCTTGCCGAGCAAGTCGACGATGAAGTCGGCGACAAAGCCCCCGGGCAACTGGCTAGAAGCCGAGTCGCAAAGGTAGAGCTTGTTGAGCAGGTCAGCGTTGAAGTCGAGCTTTCTGAATCGGAGAGCTTATCCTAGAGCGGCGGCGGAGGTCCGGGGGTCGAAGCTCATGACCAGACCCGGAACGAAGCCACCGTCATTGTTGAAGAAACCCATCTGGATCTGTTCAGATGGATCTACGTGCACAGCCCCTACCTGGCGTGCCAACTGTCGGAGTATTATTCCGGCAATACTGAATATGGGGTAGCGTACGAGTAGCAGATCTAGATGGGTGCACACGGGACACAGAGTTTAGACAGGTTCAGGCCCTCGAGAAGAGGTAATACCCTACGTCCTGTGTTTGGTGGCTGGTATTGATGTATCCCGTATGAGGGTATGTGTCTATGCCTATGATCAGATGATCTGAGAGCTCTATTTTTTTGTCTACCTATCCGGGGATCCCTACCCGGCCTTATATAGGCGGCCGGGATAGAGTTACAAGAGTTCGAATCGGCTTACAGATATTTTCCTAATCGGTTACAACTACCACCCGGGATTCTGGGCAGGTACGTGTCCATGTCTTGTACTCCAAGTCGATGATGCACCCCGTGTTGTAGTCGGACTCTGAGTAGTCGGCCTGGCCCACCCTATGCCTGGATGGCCAGTTTTGTCCTCCTTGACGATACCCGGGTGCTATGTCATCGTCACCTGGGTATCGTCAAGGAGGATAAAGCTGGCCATCCGGGCATAGGGTGGGCCAGGCTGACTACTCGGGGTCCGACTACAACACGGGGGCGCATCATCGACTTGGAGTACAAGACATGGACACGTGCCTGCCCGGAATCCCGGGTGGTAGTTGTAACCGATTAGGAAACATATATGTAAGCCGATCCGGACTCTTGTAATTCTATCCCGGCCGCCTATATAAGGCCAGGTAGGGATCCCTGGATAGGTAGACAAAAAAATAGAGCTCTCAGATCATCTGATCATAGGCATAGACATATACCTTCACGCGGGATACAAGCAATACGACTCGCCAAACACAGGACGTAGGGTATTACCTCTTCGCGAGGGCCCGAACCTGTCTAAACTCTGTGTCCCGTGTGCACCCATCTAGATCTGCTACTCGTATGCTACCCCATATTCAGTATTGCCGGAATAATACTCTGACAGTTGGCGCGCTAGGTAGGGGCTGTGTGCGTAGATCCATCTGAACAGATCCAGACGGGTTTTTTTCTTCGGCAACAGCGACTTCGCTCTAGGTCGGGCCGTGAGTTTTGGCCCCCAGGACTCCGTCGCCGATCCTGGACAGCTTTTCCGACTCAGAAAACTCGACTTCATCGTCGACAAGCTCGGCAAACTCCACCTCTGTGACTCGGCGCCCAGCCAATCGGCAGAGGCTTCATCACCTTTCTCACCCGGACTCTCGTTCGAGTCAGTGGCTTTGGCAAGCTTCACCTCTGCGACTCGGCTTCCAGCCAGTCGGCGGAGGCTTCACCGCCTTCCCACTCGGACTCTCGTCGGAGTGGATGACTTCGGTGGCCATCTCCAAGGACGAGGTCACGCGAAAGATGGATCTACTGCTCGGGCATGGGTCTTTACCCGTCGAGCAGGGATCCCGACTGGTCGGTACGATCGAGTCCCTTCTACCCGTCCTCGATTATGACTCGAACGGCTTCGAGAGTTTGGGAAGTCACCATCCTTCTCGGAAGGACTTTATGGCGGACTCGGATGCGCCGTATGTTGCCGCCCGACTATGCCCGAGGGCTTACCGACTGAAGGATAAAGACGGCAACCTCATCGCCAACGCTTGAAACATTGAACAGCTAAGTCGCTTCTATGCTTAAGCTTTGTACTTTCATACTTTAAATGAATAAATATTTCCTTGCTCCATCCGAGTAACTTTTCGGGTTTCCCGACTTACCTGCTATGCACGCTCACGGCTACACATAGTGGACACTCGGGAGCTACACCACACCGGGTGTGCCCAAGCGCACTCGGGCTCTTCTCTTTCAACAATTATTTTAGTACTATGTAAATAGCCCGGTGTTAACTCTTTGTCTTCGATCGCCGGTCTACGCCACAACCCTGCGCTACACGAAAAACAGCCCATGGCTAATCTCAACGCAATGGGGGATACGATGGGTCGGCAAGAGCACACACAAAGGGCTAACTTACACACGAACAAATTTTTACGAAAGAAGGGGGTTAATAAAACACAAAATAAGTTAACCAAAAACATGCATAATCAAGTTATACTCGGTCTTCCCGAGTACTTCACATGTATATGGAACGGTTCATGTGTTTTCTCCCTACTTTTTCAGGACAACGCTGTCAGCACTGGTATCCGCCGACTGGGCTTTCTCCATCAGCACGGGGACCCCTTCATCGGCAATGTCGGCAGCAAAGTTACTCGGCTGGCTCCGACTGAGCAGACATGAGTTGGGGGCTTACCAGCGGCGGCGTCCTGAGTTCTCTTCAGAGAGGGCTCGGTGGCGGCTTTCTCCACCTCAAGCTGCGGAGCACTTGGCCTTGCGCTGGCCGAGTCGGTCGAAGGCGGGAAAATCATCAAGACCCTCCACTCGGTTCCTCGAACCAAGTAGAGGCTCGGGGGCTACACCCTCTGGGTGCACTGTTCGTGCCCCCAGAGTGAAATCTACGGAAAGGCAAGTAAACCAGCTACTCGGGAAGAGTTATTGAAGACCCTCCACTCGGTTCGTCGAACCGAGTAAAGGCTCGGGGGTTACACCCTCTGGGTGCACTGTTCGTACCCCAGAGTGAAATCTACAATAAAGCAAAGGAGCCTCCGCCCGACTATCCTAGTCGGCCGAAGGCTCGGGGGTACTGACGATGACATAGCACCCGGGGTATCGTCAAGGAGGATAAAGCTGGCCATCCAGGCATAGGGTGGGCCAGGTCGACTACTCGGGGTCCCGACTACAACACGGGGGTGCATCATCGACTTGGAGTACAAGATGTGGACACGTGCCTGCCCGGAATCCCGGCTGGTAGTTGTAACCAATTAGGAAACATATATGTAAGCCGATTCAGACTCTTGTAACTCTATCCCGGCCACCTATATAAGGCCGGGTAGGGATCCCCGGATAGGTAGATAAAAAATAGAGCTCTCAGATCATCTGATCATAGACATAGACACATACCCTCACGCGGGATACAAGCAATACGACTCGCCAAACACAGGACGTAGGGTATTACCTCTTCTCGAGGGCCTGAACCTATCTAAACTTTGTGTCCCGTGTGCACCCATCTAGATCTGCTACCCGTACGCTACCGCATATTCAGTATTGCCGGAATAATACTCCGACAGCCCCCATGACGACGACATAGCACCCGGGTATCGTCAAGGAGGACAAAGCCAGCCCTCTAGACACAGGACGGGTCGGGCTGGCTACTCGGAGTCCGACATCTACACGGGGGCGCCTCATCGACTTGGAGTACCAGACAAGGATAAGTACTTACCGAGTAACCCCGGATTCAATTGTAACTAATTAGGAAATCAATCTGCAAACCGAATCGGACTCTTGTAACCCTATCCTAATCGCCTATATAAGGCCAGGTAGGGATTCCCCGATCGGTAGATTTTACATTGAGGCATTCGTACTCTCAGATACATAAACCCAAGCGCTCCTGAGATCTATTCTCAAGCTCTTGCGGCACCCGGGATACAAGTAATATCATCTACCAAACACAGGACGTAGGGTATTACCTCTTCTTGAGGGCCTGAACCTGCCTAAACTTTGTGTCCCATGTGTACCCATCTAGATCTGCTACGCATATGTTGCCCCGCATTCATTATTGCTGGATTAGAGCACCGACAGTTGGTGCGCTAGGTAGGGGCTGTGTGTGTAGATCCATCTGACCAGATTCAGATGGGTTTCTTCAACGACAACAGCGACTTCACTCCGGGTCGAGTCATGTTCCTTGGCTCCCTGGGTTCCGTCGTCGATCCAGGAGAAGTTTTCCAGTTCGGGAAACTAGACTTCATCACCGACAAGCTCGGCAAACTCCACCTCTGCGACTCGGCTCCTAGCCGATCGGTGGAGGTTGCGTCACTTTCCCTACAGGGATCTGCCTCCAGGGCGATAGCTCCGGCAGCTATCCCCGAGAACAAAGTAATGCCCTTGTTGGATTTTATGCTTGAACACGGATCTTCATCCGTCAGGTCGAGATTCCGATTGGTAGGCATGATTGATTCTCTCTTACCCGTCCTCAATTATGACTCGGATGACTTTGAGAGCTCGGGAAGCCATCACCCTTCCCGGGAGGTCTTCATGGCTTACCCGGAGGCGTTACCCGACGATGATGACCGAGTGATCCCCATCATGGATCAAACTCCCGAGCAGCTTGCAGCCACTCGGCTCCGCCTTCTTGCCAAGGAGGAAAGACTAGCCAAGCAGCAAACTGCGCTCGCTCGCCAGCGTGAGGAAAGACAACGCAATAATGACATGCGAGATCGAAGGCGCCAAGTCAACAACGCACTCCGCATGCATGAAAGAGAGGGCGTCCCAATATTCCCGCTCCCCAGTCATAACCTTGTTGCCGCCACAGTAGCGGCACGTGCTATCAACATCCCCGAGGGGACCCCAGGTCATGACGAGCTCCGACGACTCCAGATCTTGATGAAAGAAGTAGCTCTCCAACAGGCCGAGTTCTCCGGGGATCACGCTGCTTCCCCTTCAAACACTCGAAGTCAGCGTTCTTTCCTGCTAGGTAACTCACACGCTATTGAGGGTCACCGAGCTGGGTCGGTCTGTAACCGACTTGGACAGGACCGCGATGCTCGGGATACCCTCGACGCAAGACGCCATGCCTAGCGCGGTGCCGCCGAAAACAATCACCCCGCCAGGTCAGCCCACAGTCAACTCAGACCCACCGCGACGGACGGATCGCTCCCGAGCCTAGGTGCTACATCCAACGGGATGCTGGGAGAGACAACCACGACGGTCGCCACGATGACGGCCGTGCTGCTAATCAACGCCACTCTCCAACTCCCCCCGACATGGCCTACGTGGGTCCGAAGGCGTTTGGCTCCCGTATCCGTAACGTCGTCTTCCCGCCATGATTCCGAGTCACTGAAATCGATAAGTATACGGGCGAGACTCGGCCAGACATCTGGTTGGCCGATTACTACACGGCGTGCAGAACTAATGGAGGCAATGATTATGTTGCGATTCATTACCTGCCCCTATTCTTATCTGATTCAGTCCGAGCTTGGCTGACCAGCCTGTCTTAGGGCAGCATTCAGTCCTAGGCTGATCTTGAGACTCTCTTCGTGAACAACTTTCAGGGCACTTATAATAGGCCTGGAAATGCTCTCCATAGTTGCACACAGGAAGCGGGCGAGACCCTCAGAGAGTACATTCAATGCTTCTCCAAGAAGAAAACTCTCTGCCAGAAATCTGGGAGGGCGACGTCATCACTGCTTTCTCCGAGGGTGTCCGGAGCACAGATCTCATCCACAAAATCACGCGCAAGAATCCCCAGATCACACGCGAGCTATTCGACATTGCCAACAACTTCGCAACCGGAGAAGAAGCTGTTCACAGTGCGACCAAGGATGATAAGGGGAAGGGTAAGGTTCCCGAGTCCCCCGAAGCAAGGATCGTCCCAGGTCGCCCAAGAAAAAACACCGGAAGCGCAAGAGTGGAGATCTTGTTGCTGCTGCCGAGCGCACTTCACAGCGCCGACCTCAGTGCGGCAACGCCACTTTTGAGGAGATGATGAGCCAGCCGTGTCACTTCCACAGGCCAAAGTCCAATCATCTCACACGTGAATGCAATCTCTTAAAGAACTTAAAAAAGCCTTTTGCCCCCAGTCGGAACAAAAAGGATCCTTCCCCGGGCGAGGATGACGAATTCCCAAAGGAGACTGCATGCCTTATAATCTTCGGCGGCCCGAACGGCTATGAGTTCAAACGTCGCCAGAAGCTCACGGACCGTGAAGTCAACATGGCTGAACCGGCAGTACCCCAATACCTGCGATGGTCCGAGTCCATAATCTCATTTGGCTGCTCGGATCACCCCCACTACATACCTCATCCTGGAAGGTTCCTCTTGGTGGTGGACCCAATCGTACGCGGCGTCCGCCTCACCAAGGTCCTCATGGATGGAGGGAGTGGTCTGAACATCCTCTACATCAAGACCCTGGACGACATGAAGGTCCCACGCTCGGAGGTCATGCCCACTGGTGCACCCTTCCACGGGGTTGTACCCGGCAAGCTGGCAAAGCCACTCGGGCAGATCGCCTTGGCGGTCACTTTCGGTACGCCCGACAACTTCTAGACTGAGACCCCTCACTTTCGAAGTCGTTGACTTCCCAGGCTCGTATCATGCCATCCTGGGGCGTCCATGTTATGCCAAATTCATGGTTGTCCCCAGCTATGTCTACCTAAAGCTCAAGATGCCAGGTCCCCATGGGATAATAATGGTGCAAACCAACTTCCAGCACGCCTATGCATTTGACCTAGAAAACTGCAACCTCGCCGCAGCCCAAATCGCAGCAGCCGAGCTTGACAACCTCAAGTCGGTTGTGGTCAAGGAAACACCCCCTACCAAGAAAGCCTTAGCATCGATATCCTTCCAGTCGGCTCGGGACACCAAGGAAATCCAGCTCGATCCGGAAGACTCCTCCAAAACGACGCAGATTGGGACTGCGCTCAGCGACAAATAGGAAAGCGCGCTCGTCAGTTTCCTCCGTGACAACCGGGACATCTTCGCGTGGGCATCTTCTGACATGCCCAGAGTTCCAGGGAAGCTGCTGAGCACTCTCTAAACGTCCGACCAGACACCAAACCGGTCAAGCAACACCTGCGCCGTTTCGCTGAGGATAGGCGTAGGGCCATAGGAGAAGAGATAGCCAAGCTTCTAGCAGCTGGCTTTATTAAAGAAGTGTATCATCCTGACTGGTTAGCGAACCCAGTTCTTATTTGCAAAAAGAATGAAAAATGGAGGATGAGCGTTGATTACACAAGCCTTAACAAGGCATGCCCCAAAGACCCATTCACATTACCTCGCATAGACCAGGTGATCGACTCCACGGCTGGCTGCAAAATTTTATGTTTTCTCGATGCTTACTCAGGTTACCATCAAATTAAAATGAAGGAAGAAGACGAGATCAAGACATCATTCATCACTCCATTCGGGGCTTTCTGCTACGTCTCCATGCCTTTCGGCTTGAAGAACACCGGCGCTACGTACCAACGGTGCATACAGCGCTGCCTCCAGGGGTAAATTGGTAGGAACGTGCAGGCCTACGTCGACGATGTGGTGGTCAAATCTGAGAAGAAAGAGGATCTCCTAACTGACTTGGGGGAACATTCTCCAATCTTTGGCGATTCAGCATGAAACTCAACCCAGAGAAATGCGTCTTTGGAGTCCCTTCGGGAAAACTACTCGGCTTCATCGTTTCTGAACGAGGAATCGAGGTTAACCCAGAGAAGATCGACGCCATCACCAAGATGGGGCCACCAAAAAGCCTCAAGGACGTCGAGCGGCTAACCGGGTGCGTGGTAGCCCTTAGCTGATTCATCTCTCGACTTAGTGAAAAGGGAAGTCGGACACCTTCACCTGGACATCTGAAGCTCAAGACGCCCTCGACGGGTTGAGGAAGTTTCTGACCACACCCCCGGTGCTGGTTTCCCCAATGCCCAACGAGCCGCTGCTCTTCTATATCGCAGTGACTACCCAGGTGGTCAGTACCGTCTTGGTTGTCGAACGTTCCGAGCCAGGCCACATCCAGAAGGTCCAGCTCCCGGTCTACTTCATCAGTGAAGTACTCTCAGAGTCCAAGGCATGATACCCACAAATACAGAAGATCAGAGTCCATTACTTCCAAGGGCACCCGATTACGGTGGTCAGTTCTTTCCCAATCGTGGACGTCATCAACAATCGCGACGCCACAGAAAGAATCGCCAAATGGGCGATGGAACTAATGGCATTTAGTATAATTTATGCCCCCCACATGGCTATCAAGTCTCAGGCTCTTGCTGACTTTATGGCCGAGTGGACAAAAGTTCAATCCCCGCCCTCTGTCGTTGACCTAGAACATTGGACACTTTACTTTGATGGCTCACTAATACTTCAGGGCGCGGGGGCTGGCATCGTTCTCATTTCTCCAAAAGGAGAATGCTTCAAGTATGTGCTATAGATCCACTTCCCGGCGTCCAACAATGTCGCCGAATATGAAGCCCTACTACACATTTTGCGCACTGCGACCTCACTCAGAATTCACCGGCTCCTAGCCCGCGGAGATTCTGAACTGGTGGTCAAGCAGGTTATGAAGGAATGGTTGTGCAGAGACCCAGCCATGGAAGCCTACCATCAAGAGGTGTGCAAGCTCGAAACCAAGTTCGACAGTCTCAAGATCACGCATGTCCTCCACCGAGACAACGAGGCCGCAGACGCACTCGCCAAACTGGGGTCTAGTCGGGACGTTGTCCCGGCTGGAGTTTTCCTCCAGGAGTTGCATGCACCCTCCATCAAATGGAGACAGCGTCCGAGACTAAGGAACAACATCCCGAGGGATCTGATAGCACTCAGCAGACTTCGCAAGAATTCTTAGTCATCACTCCCGACTGGACAACGCCTTCCTCGACTACTTCCTGCGGGACACTCCCTCGCCGGATCAGACCGAGGCACGACGCCTCATGTGGTGCGCCAAGGCCTACGTTGTAGTTGAAGGTGAACTTTACAAGAAGAGCATCCCCGGAATCCTCCAGCGGTGCATACCTCAAGATCAGGGAAAACAACCGCTACATGATATTCACTCGGGAATTTGCAGGCACCACACGGCACCAAAGTCGCTAATCGGGAAAGCTTTTCGACAGGGTTTCTACTAGCCGACCGCCATTTCGGATGCCGAGCACATCGTATGTACCTGTGAGGGATGCCAGTATTTCGCCCGGTAGACACACTTGCCGGTCCAGGCACTCCAACCCATCCTGATCTCATGGCCTTTTGCCGTCTGGGGTTTGGACATGGTTGGTCCCCTCCAGAAGGCTCCCGGGGGTTACACACATCTCTTTGTCGTCATCGACAAGTTCACCAAGTGGATTGAAGCCAAACCAGTTGCTACGATCACTTCTGAGCAGACCATCGAATTCTTCCGGGACATCGTCTTCCGTTTCGGCGTCCCCAACATCATCATCATAGACAATGACACTCAGTTCATCGGTGGTCCCTTCCTCCAATTTTACGAAGACTACAACATTGGCCTCAACTTTGCCGTTGTGGCACACCCACGCACCAACGGGCAGGTTGAACGAGCCAATGATCTCATTATGCAAGGAATCAAACCTCGGATTTTGCAGCGCCTGAAGAAATTTGCGGGCAAATGGGCAGTCGAGTTACCCTCAGTGCTTTGGAGCCTGTGGACTACGCCCAACCGATCAACTGGTTACACACCTTTCTTCATGGTACATGGAGCCGAGGCCGTGCTACCAATTGATTTGGACCATGGATCCCTGTGCATCTGTGCTTACAACGAGGCCGAATCAGAAGAAGCAAGACAAGACGCTATTGACCAGCTTGAAGAAGCACGCGAAGTCGCCTTCCTACGGTCGGCCAAATACCAGCAGGGCCTACGACGCCATCATAGCCGGCACGTACGTGGCCGCTCGCTTAATGTTGGTGACTTGGTGCTACGTCGAGTCCAATCCAACAAAGACAAGCACAAGCTCTCACCACCGTGGGAAGGTCCGTACGTGGTCGTTGAGGCACTACGCCCGGGGGCTTACTGACTAAAGGATAAGGACGGCAACGTCATCACCAATGCGTGGAACATTGAACAGCTACGTCAATTCTATGCTTAAGATTTGTACTTCCACATTTTTAATAAACAAATATTTCCTTGCCCCAT
Organism: Stipa capillata; assembly: GCA_019208055.1. NCBI lineage: Eukaryota > Viridiplantae > Streptophyta > Magnoliopsida > Poales > Poaceae > Stipa > Stipa capillata. Next base: position 56,240 of record JAGXJF010005764.1, on the reverse strand, counting down.
CTAAGGAACTCTTGGGGTTCCCGACTGGCCCGCTATGCACACTCACGGTGGTGCATAGCGGACACTCGAGGGCTACACCGCACCGGGCGCGCTCAGCCGCACTCAGGCTTTCCTCTTTCGAACAAATTATTTTAGTATTGTGTATACAATTCGACGTTACTCTTTGTCCTCGATCGCCGGTCTACGCCACAACCCTGCGCTACACGAGAAATAGCCCACGGCTAATCTCTACACAAAGGGGGCTACGACGGATCGGCAGGAGTACACATAACAGATTAACCTACGCACGAACGAATTTTTGGTGAAAGAAGAAAATTAACAGGCTTTAAGCAAAATTCACCACAAAACATGCATAAACAATTTCCACTCGGACCTCCCGAGCAGTTGACATACACGTTCCACACATCTATCCCTACAGATTGGCACGGTTGATGAGGAAATTCGCCGTGACTTCAACCACCTTCATCAGCTTCGGGATTTCTTCGTCAGGAACATCGGTAGCATATCCTTCCCCGATTGCCTCCATGTCAAGCAACAGGTAGTGGGACTTAGCCACCACAAGCGACAACACAGCTTCGGATCGCGTCGCCTCCCTCAATGGCCACCTCGCCTGATCTGGCACCCATCGAAGGCGCTCCGCGATCACATCCGCGCGGTCCAAAACTGGGTCATCTTCCCACAAAGTGTCACAGACTGTCTGACCCGCCGTTTTTAACTTCTCAGCCATCTCGCTGACCTTTTTGAGGTGAATTTGGAAGGCTGTGGATACAAAACAAAGGCATTAGAAAGGCATCCAGCGGGCCCCAACTGAACAAGACCCGAGTCAAGCACTTACCGGCGGCAAAGTCTGCAGCCCTCTTGTTTGCTGCCTTGACGGCCTCCAAAGCCCTCCTTAGGCTACCATCGATGACGGTCGCCTCCTTCTCCAGCTGTTCGACGCGAGCCTTCTCTGCTCCGAGCTCCTCCTGAAGCTTGGAGGCCTTGTCCTCAGCGGAGGCAAGTTGCTCGACGTGGGCCTTTATTGCCTCAAGCTCCTCCTTGAGTTTGGAGGCCTCATCTTCCGCAGCTGCAGGAGGTGGGTCAGCGCAGAGAAATAGGAATGATCAAAGAAGCTCGGCTCTCCTTACCTTGAGCCCGGGTGGCCTCCTGGCTGATGCCCCTCTTCAGGGATGCAATCTCGCCCTCCCGTGCGAGCACCTACTCCTGTGTCGCCTGGAGGGTCCCCTTCAAGTTGTCCCACTCGGCCTTGTGCTAGCCGAGCCGGTCGAAGGCAAAAAGTTGCTCCTGAAGGAACTTGGTCTTATCCCTAGACTGTTTGGTTAAAATCTACAAGAAATAGCAAAGGACGTTAGCTACTCGGGAAAGGTCGTCAAGACCCTCCACTCGGTTTCCCTTAACCCAGTGGATGCTCGGGGGCTACACCCTCTGGGTGCACTGATCGTGCCCTCAGAGTGAACTCTACCGAACAAGCAAGGACCCTCCACCCGACTAAACTCTACCGAACAAGCAAGGACCCTCCACCCGACTACTCTAGTCAGCCAAAGGCTCGGGGGCTACACCCTCTGGGTGCACTGATCGTGCCCCCAGAGTGAACTCTACAGAACAAGCGACGAACCTTCGTCCGACCATTCCAGCCAGCCGAAGGCTCGGGGGCTATACCCCAGTGGGCACGCTATCCGCGCATTCACTGCGCCAGAGAAGACAAATACAATGGCAAAGCACGTACCTGCATTAACTGCAGGATTTTGCCGTTAACCAAATTGGCATTCTCCCTGATGGTCTTCAACAGCGTCGAAAGCTGCTCTCCGAGCGAGGCAGTGGTGCTCATCACCTCCTCCCACTCTCCCGCCTCCTGGACGTCATCGATCTCTCGGAGGATCACGCTCGGCCTCAACGGGTCCGCTTGCCGGACCCGCAGCGGTTGGAGGGCCAGGTGGAAGCTTGGCGGAGGAGGTGGCACGCGCCCGATGTCCAACTCCTCCACCGGCAGCACCAAATTCCCCCTGCGCCTGGCTCAGCCCTGCCTGCTCCACCACAGCAGGAGCCTGCACCTCGGCGCCAAGTACTTCTGGCAGAGGAACAGGCGGCGGGGTCGGCGGCTCGCCGCCCTGCTGAGGGGAAGGTAGTAGCGAAGAAGAAGGCCTCGGAGGAGATGAGGGCCTGGCGTCTGGCCCCAACTGGATCCCGCCTTGACCGGACCCCGGGGCACTCGGCGAGTCCCTCGAAATATCCCCCGCTCTCCTTGGCCTACAGAGACATCAATGTTTGTTAGTTTTCTCCGTTATGAAGACAAAATAGGAAGGAAATGTTTACTCGGTGGTGTACTTGGTGGATCGGGGAACGGGGACACGTTTCTTAGGCCTCGGGACCCGCTGCCTTGACGCGGCGGCCGTTGGAGTCGGCGACGTTGGAGAACCGCTCTACCCCCCGAAGGCAACATTGGCTGTCCTTTTCCCCCTCTGACCGGGGGAGACTTCACCCTCAGCCGCTCGGGGAGTCTCCTCGGTGATGGCGGCTGAGGCCATAGGGGTTGGCTGGGTGGAGGAGCCGTCCTGTCCCCCCGAGACGGTGCCTGTGGATGTCCTCCTCCTCCTCTGTACACGAAGGGGGACATCATCGTCATCCTCCTGGGCTTCTTCCTCAGGAGTTGCTGTTACAACCGGCGGAGGAGCGCTGGGTTCCTCCGTCACGGATACACCTCCCTGTGACGGCCCGGCACCAGTGGACGACGGACGGGGTGCTCCCCTGTGGTGGCTGCCCACTGCTGGGGACGTCGGCATATCGGGGCTGGTTCTAGATTTTGTTCTCCGGAAGAGGAGCAGAGGAGCTAAACTCGAATAGATCCTGCGAAGTCAGGGGAACAGACGCAGACCGAGTATGACTCATTTGAAGCATAGACTACAAATGACGAAGTCGGAGGATTGGCTGGTCACTTGATTCGGAGGGTTGGCTAGGCTATGAGGCGCGGGTGCCTGGAGGTGTCCAGGTCTGCTCCCTGGGCCATCAGCTTCCCGACCCTGTGCCTGACCTCCTCCTCCGCGAGCTCGTCGGTTGTCTTCCAGGTACATCTTGATGGTCGATGTACTCATACATTGGACAGACCCTAAGCTTTGCGGGCTAGATTCGACGCCTGATGAAGGTTGCCACGACACTGACCCCAGTGACTCCCGACTGAAGCACTTGGGAGAGATGAGCCATAAGAACTTCCATCCTGGGCTGCTCCCATTCTAGCAGAAGCTCAGTCCAACTTGGCCTCATCTCGGGAGGTTGACCCACGAATTCCGGGAGTGAGGGCTCGGGGTTGCCGCAGTAAAACCAGTCTGAGTGCTATCCTTTATTGGAGGTCTAGAATGGCAGCTCCAGGTAATACTTGACGGCCCCCGGTGAAAGGACCTCAGATGCCGACTAGAGGGGGGTGAATAGGAGGCTAACAAAAATTACTTCTTTTAACTAGAATGTTTAGATTAAGCCTTATGCAGAAGCAAGGATTAGCTAGCTGTGTGATAGGTGAGTGACACAGGTAAGTTGCGATGTGTAAATTAGCATGCAGCTGTCACACAGGTGCCTAGCACAGGTGGGCTAATGACTTAGCAAAATGATAAGCAATCAAAGTGTCTGTGTAACAGGTAGCTGTCCCAGGTGTGAGATATGATCTATACCAACTGTGAGACAGCTAACAAGACACAGGTGTAAAGGTGATCTAAGCAGATGAACAGAATATCTATATGAGCATACAAGCAAACAGAATAGCAAGAAGCAAGGAGTAAAACAACAAGTACTCAGGAGATAGAGTGTTTTTCATCGAAGTTCCCAGCTCTTTGCAGAGTGGTACGTGTCCGTTGGAGAGGCTACTCCGAAGAGATCTCCAGCACTGAATTGTGCTTGTTCTCCGAGTACCTGATATCAGGCCTCTTCCTTTGCTTGTGGAAGTCCTTTTGCTTACAGCAGGTAGACTTCAATCACCCTCAGAGACTACTGGTCCAGCCCACACAAGCTTGGGTGGTACCAGCAACTCCTACGCCCGTGTAGGAGTAGACATTCCAAGAGTAATAGATTCAACAGTAACAATTCTTGGAGGAACCAATGCTCTTTGCTCAAGAACTCTAACCCTTCCCGAACTGACACTTAGGAAACTTGGCTTTCGTTCGGTGGAAAGAGACTTTGCAACAGTCGAATGTGAGTTACTGATTGGCTCTTGGTTGAGGTCGAAGACCTCCCCTGGTCCCCTATATATAGGGTTCACAGGCACTTGACCGTTACACTGTTGCCACGTAGGATTAAGTGAATCATCTGTGTCAGCCACCGGTGACACAGCCAATCACTCCGCCTGTCGGAGTATTATTCTGGCAATACTGAATATGGGGCGGCGTGAGCACAGCAAATCAGGATGGGTGCACACGGGAGACAGGATTTAGACAGGTTCAGGCCCTCGCGGAGAGGTAATACCCTACGTCCTGTGTTTGGTGGCTAGTATAGCTTGTATCCCGAGTGCCGCAAGCCCTCGAGATCAATCTCAAGGATGCTTGGACCTGGAAACAATGGAGATTGTCTATGACTAGAGGCTTAGAGACTTCTGCCGATCGGAGGTCCCCTACCGTGCCTTATATAGGCGGCCGGGGTAGGGTTACAAGAGTCCGGATCGGTTAATAGATTGATTTCCTAACTAGTTACAACAGATTCTGGGTATGCCGGACAAGTATTAGTCCATGCCTTGTACTCCACGTTGATGAGGCACCCCCGTGTAGAAGTCGGACTCCGAGTAGTCGGCCCGGCCCACCCTGTGGCCAGAGGGCCGGATTCGTCCTTCTTGACGATACCCGGGTGCCATGTCATCATCAGTAGCCCCCGAGTCCTTCACGATCTTGCTGCTATCAGTCTTCTCTTCTGGTCAAACTTCCCGAGTGACTTCTGCTTGCAGGGAGATTGCGAAGGACTGATTGAACTCCTGTGGAAAAGACAAGTAAAAGCCAAGTAACATTCACCCGTAAGGCAGGAATATTATGGTGGGTGAGCTAATAACGGGTAAGCTCTGGTGGCACCCGATCCATCCTTATGGACAGGGACCGGCTGATAACCCAGCGTGGGGCGTGCCATGAATCCCGACTGGATTCCCGAGTAGCACCCAGCCTTCCTGAGTGGATTAAGGCCAGCTAGTGTCCCCTAAAGGAATGCCTCCAAAATTCATGTCAGAACCAGAGAAACAAGCCATGGCGCATAGGTTCCCGAGTAACGAAGCCTTACGCTGAGTCATTCCACTGAGCCCGGAGGTTCCGGACCCCAGAGCCTCCCGAACAATGTTCTCGGATGGTCTGGGTGGAGAATTCAGCAGCTCCGAGTTGCTCGGCATCCGACTTGTGGCCCACGAAGGGCACACCATTACTGCCCTTCACTCGGGTGTACTCAGGTAACTGCGTTCCTGCTTGAGGCTAGCCACTGATACCCTTCACAACCGTAGCGCCTAGTTCCGATTCAACCGGTAACCGGCTGGTGGTTTGCGGGAAACACGCTTCGGTCGCCATTAGTAGAGGCATATTTCGACAGGTCATTAACCTTGGGAGGCCAGCTGTCAGATCCCCTTTCATTAAACAGCATGAATCACGACGCCATTAAGTCGTGGGCGTGGAAGAAGCGCGACGTGGCCCATCAGAAACGCATGGTGGAATCTGAAGGGGCGCATCGTGGGCGCGGTGAATCCGGGTGCGTGCGGACGTGGGGAAACCGAACCGTTCGAGCCGTCCCTTTATATTCCGAAGAGATTGCGGGTTCGACCCACGCATCCACTCGCATTCACCTTCCTCTTGCACCCAAACCCTTCGTCTTCTCCTCGCCCAAATCAGCCCGTGCGCGCCGCTCCACCCAAAACCCTAATTCTCACTTCGGCCACCTCGGATGCAATCCCCACATTGGGAAGCTGATTCGACCGAAGCCGAAGAAGACGCTTTGGTGTGGAAGCTACTGAGCGAAGGAGAGTCGCCCGCCGATCCAATGGCTCCGTGGATGAAATCGACGGCGACAGAGACGCGGCTGGAGATCCTCGTGCGGTTCGGGTTGCTGCCGCCAAAGGAGTTGGTCGAGTGGCGCGCCGCCACGGGGGAGACCGTCCCCACTCAGAATACCGGTGAGCTGGTCGTCCACGGCTCCTTCTTCGAGCGGGGATTCTCGGTGCCAGTCCACCCATTCCTGCGGGGGCTGCTTTATTTCTACGGGCTGGAGCTCCACAACCTCAACCCCAATAGCATGCTCCATGTCGCGTGTTTCATCACCCTATGCGAGTGCTATCTCGGCATCCGGCCGCACTTCGCCCTGTGGAAGCACCTGTTCATGGTGAAGCCACAGCTGAGCAGAGACAACCCGGCCGTAGTGGGAGGCGCCGGGTTCCAGCTGAGGTCCGGGGCGGCGAAGAACTACCCGGCCCCGCCGATGCAATCATCGAACAAGGGCTGGCACGCCAACTGGTTCTACTGCGCCAACCCCGAGCCGTCGCTGCCAGCCTTCTCAGGCCATCCACCAGAAGTCAAGCCGAGCTGGTCGGATCCCCCACTCAACAGGGAGTAGGACAACGTCGCCGTCCTGATGGCGCAGCTTGGCGAGGAGATGAAGGCTGGAGTCACCGGGATGGTCGTCGCCGCGACCTTCGTCCGGTGGCTGGTGCAGCCTGCAAAGCTGCGAGCGCATCCCATGTTCGAATATACCGGCGAAGGTGACGCGACCCGGGAGTCCGCCGAAGAGCTCACGGAGGGCGAGGTCTAGAGCCGGCTCGAGAGGATCCTAGCCCAGGGGACGAGCCTAGACTTCTCCGGGCGGCCGCCGCCCTTCAGCCGGGCGAACCCGCCGAGTGACGTGAGTAACTGAGTCCCTGCCCTTTTTGTTTTTTCCTCAAGTTTTCACCGAGTCTTACTCGGGGTTTGTCTTTGTGTTTTGGCAGGTTCTGTTTGGCTTCTGTTCCAACGCTCCCCTCCCGGAGGATGAGATATGGAACCAGCCGTGATACGCCGACGTTCCGAGCGGCGGGCCACCACCGCAGGGAGCATCCGGGGCATCCTCTTCCGGTGCCGGCTCTTCAAAGGGCGCCTGGTCTTCGAAGGGCGCCGGGGCCTTCTAAGGGGAAGGCGCCGGCGGCCGCGGCCCCCCGTCCTCCCCCGCCGAGCGCGTCGGCCTCGGAGGAGGACAAGGATGAAGATGATGTTCCCCTTCACGTGAAGAGGCAGAGGCCACCGGCGGGCCCTGCCCAGAGGGGACAGGGCAGCTTCGCCGCCGGCCCGACACCCGCTGCAGCGGGCTCCGCTTCATCAGGGCAGGGCGGCTCCACCACTGGCCCTGACTCGGCAGCTCCGCCCGCCGCGGGGACTGCTTCGGCGGAGCAGGACGGCTCCGCCGCTGGTGCTGACCCAGTGGCGCCGGCTGCCGCTCCGAGTGAAACTCCTTGGGCGGCCGGAGACGACGTCCCCCCCAGCCGGGGGGAGAAGAGAGATGCGGACACCGCCTTCGGGGCGCAGGGTGGATCGGGAACCTCGGCGGCCCCGGCCGCTGCCGCGTCTGGGCGGTGAGCCTCGGGACCTAAGAAGCGCATTCCCGTTCCCCGATCGGCCAAGTAAGTGTCTCGGCAACTTCTTGTTCATTTGTGTTTTTGAAAGCTGACGTGCTCAACCTCCACTCCTTTCCGTAGGACGCGGAGGGCGGGGGACATCCGAAGGCTCCCTCGAAAGCCCCGGGATCCAGCCAAGGCGGGGATCCTCTGGGGTCGGACACCCGGCCCTCGTCGCCTCCACCTGCGGCCTCGTCCTCGCCTCCCCGGCCATCCCCCGAGTGACCCAGCGCGCAGCTCGCCTCGCCTGCCGGTCCTCGGGGGAGGAGCCCTCCGACGGAGTGTCGGCTCAGGGAGCACCTGCGGATGCCGGTGAAAGCTTGGTGGTAGCGGGAGAAGCAGGTCCCGAGTCGGCTGGGGCCGCCCCGCGGGACCGTGGGGGCAAACTCGACTTGCCCCCACCGATGGAGGAGTTCAGCGCGGCTCCGCCTCCTCAGCCGTCCTCCGAGCTGGTGCTCCGACCGCTTCGGGTCCGGCAATCGGACCCGTGTCGGCCGGCCATGACGATTTGGGAGATCGACAACATCGCGGAGGAGAAAGAATGGAACGACGCGTCGGAGGTCGCGGCTCAACTTGGCGAGATGCTCCTGGCCTTGCTGAAGACGGTGAAGGAGGGAGCCAACCTGCTGAACGGTAGGTTGCGCCCGTTGATGCAGGTGAGTCATCTTTGCTTTCTAGGAGTGTATCCGTGGGGAGTAGCCCCCGGGCCTCTGCCCAACTAAGGTAGTCGGGTGAAGGGCCCTTAGCTTTTTGTAGTTGTCACTCTGGGTGCACGGTCAGTGCACCTAGAGGGTGTAGCCCCCGAGCCTGCGTTCGACTAGGATAGTCGGGCGGAGGGTTTATTTTGCCTTCTTGTGTGGGTTTGACTCTGGGTGCACGAACAGTGCACCCAGAGGGTGTAGCCCCCGAGCTTCCGCTGGGTCCTTGGGACCGAGTGGAGGGTTTTGATAACCTTCCCGGGTGGCCTTATTCTTTCGTCTTCTTTTTGCAGAGTCTGAATCAGCGATCGCAACACAAGACTGCCTTCCTCCAGGACCGGCTCCCGGTCCTTGACCGACTCGACCTACGGAAGGCTAAGTGGGACAAGCTGGCTGCGAGCCGGTAGGCGGTGGAGGATGTGGCCCACAAGCGCGGGGCGGAAGTTACCACTCTGCAGGCGGGCCTGTCGCAGGAGATCGCCCGTACCAAAGGTGAGGGATCCGAGTAGTGTTTGTCGTCCTTTGTCGCTGTCTGCCTTACCGATGCACTATCCTTTGTAGCCGCCGAGGACGAGGCCACGAAGCTTAAGGCGGAGCTCGAGGCGGTGAAGGCCCGCACCCGGGAGCTTGATGCCGCTAAGGACCAGGTCCGCAAGCTCGAGGAGATGCTCGCGGCGGAGAAAGTTCGTGCGGAGCAGCTCGAGCGCAAGGCCGCCGACTCGATGGCGGCTGCCGAAGCGGCGAAGAGGGGAGACGCCGAGGCTGAGACTGATGAGTTTTTTACCCGGGCTTGGAGCTAGTCGGGGTCCGCCGGTCTTCTTTGCTAACCGTTTGAGTGTTGTCCTTGTAGCTTTTAAGGCGCGCCTCGAGAAGGCCCGTGGGATGACCGAGTCATTGCTGACGGCGGGACGGGTGGCGTGCGGCACCATCTGGTTGGAGGAACCAGCCCCGGACTCCGTAGCGGGAGTCGCGGTGCGCCTGACGCAAGCGCCTGACCAGCTGAAGAAGATAGAGTCAGACGCTGCGCAGATGGGGGCCACCATGGTTCTGGCGGTGGCTCGGTCGCACTATCCACTGCTCGACATGCAGGCGATCGGGGAGGGGTATGCTGCCGACGTCCCGGACGAAGAGATTCCGGAGATGGTGAAGACCGTTGAGTCTACGACCGACTCCCTCATGGATTGCGCGGGCCTGTAAAAAAATAGTGGTAGCTGTGAAGAGCTCGGAGACGCTGTCGAGTGATTTTTGTAAAGACTCGGGAATCCCGAGTGGTTTTTGTAAGAACTCGGGGATGCCGAGTGATTTTTGCATGCACTCGGGGATGCCGAGTGGCTTATGTACAGACTATGCAATCAGCAAGTTAATTTATTTTAGCCATGAAAAGACTTTGTTCCTGTGTATGTTTGCTCATTCGTTTCTGCTCTTTGCTAACCCGTTGTAGCCTCCTTTGCGTAGGGATTAGCCGTGGGCGTGCGTCCCGTGTAGCTTAAGGTTGCGGCGTAAACCGGCGGTTGGAGTCAAAGAGTTAACGCCGGACTTTATACACAGTACTAAAATATTTCACGAATGCGGGGAAAAGCCGCATAGTTGCCAAGTACCTGCTACGAATAGGCGTAGCGGGTCAGTCGGGGAAAGGAACTTATTCCGAGTGAACGAAAAGAGGTCTTTTTATTCATGTTTTCATGTTATCGGATAAAGTATTTAAGCGTAGAAACGACGTAGCTGTTCGATGTTCCACGCGTTGGTGAAGATGTTGCCGTCGCCGTCCTTCAGTCGGTAAGTCCCCGGGCGCAGCACCTCAGCGACTATGTACGGACCCTCCCATGGCGACAAAAGTTTGTGCTGCTCTTTGCTGGACTGGACTCGGCGTAGGACCAGGTCACCGACGTTGAACGAGCAGCCGCATACGTGCCGGCTGTGAAAGCGGCGTAGGCCTTGTTGGTACTTAGCCGACCGAAGGAGCGCAACTTCGCGTGCTTCTTCGAGTTGGTCGAGAGTGTCTTGTCTTGCCTCCTCTGACCCGGCCTCGTTGAAGGCGTGGACACGTAGGGAACCGTATTCTAGGTCAGTCGGGAGGATGGCCTCAGCTCCGTAGACCATGAAGAAAGGTGTATAACCGGTTGACCGGTTGGGCGTGGTCCGAAGGCTCCAAAGTACTGACAGTAACTCGGCTGCCCACTTGCCTGCGAATTTATTCAGTCGCTGGAAGATCCGAGGCTTGAGGCCTTGCAGTATCAGACCATTGGACTGCTCGACTTGCCCGTTGGTACGCGGGTGTGCTACGGCGGCAAAGTCAAGGCTGATGTTGTAGTCGTCGCAGAATTGAAGGAAAGCTCGCCCCGTGAACTGGGTGCCGTTATCTGTGATAATGCTGTTGGGCACGTCGAACGGAAGACAATGTCCGGAAAGAATTTGACGGCCTTTTCTGCAGTTATCGTGGCGACCGGCTTGGCTTCGATCCATTTGGTGAACTTGTCGACTGCGACGAAAAGGTGCATGTAGCCCCCGGGAGCCTTCTTGAGGGGACCAACCATGTCTAGACCCTAGACCGCAAAGGGCCAGGTGATCGGGATGGTTTGGAGCGCCTGAGCCAGCAAGTGTGTCTGCCGGGCGAAGTGTTGGCATCCCTCGCAGGTGCGGACGATGTGTTCAGCATCTGACACGGCGGTTGGCCAGTAAAAACCTTGTCGGAAGGCTTTCCCAACTAGTGACCTGGCCGCCGCGTGATGTCCACACACTCCCGAGTGGATATCGTGCAGCAGTTGCTTTCCTTGATCTTGGGATATGCACCGCTGAAGGACCCCGGAGGTGCTCTTTTTGTAAAGTTCGCCATCGACGATGACGAAGGCCTTGGCACGTCGTGCAATGCAGCGCGCCTCGGTTTGGTCCGGTGGGAGGATGTCCCGCAGGAGGTGATCTAGGAAGGGCATTGTCCAGTCGGGAGTAACGGCCAGGACCACTGACGAAGGCTGCTGAGTGGCATCACTTTTTGGGACTTGCTATTCTTCGGTCTCGGGTGTTGTTTCTGCCTTGATAGAGGGGGTGTGCAACTCCTGGAGGAAAACTCCAGCCGGGACGACGTCCCGACTGGATCCCAGCTTGGCGAGTGCATCCGCAGCTTCGTTGTTTCAGCGTAGGACATGGGTAATTTCAAGACCATCGAACTTGGCTTCGAGCTTGCACACTTCTTGGCAGTAGGCTTCCATGGAGGGGTCTCTACACGACCAGTCCTTCATGACCTGCCGGACTACCAGTTCCGAGTCTCCACGTGCCAGGAGGCGACGGATCCCGAGTGAAACGGCAAGACGAAGGCCATGAAGCAAGGCTTCGTACTCGGCAACATTGTTAGATGCCGGGAAGTGGATCTGCAACACGTACTTGAAGCGCTCGCCTTTGGGAGATATGAGCACGACACCAGCGCCCGTGCCCTGAAGCATCAGAGAGCCGTCGAAGTAGAGTGTCCAGTGCTCGAGGTCGACGACGGAGGGTGGAGATTGGACTTCTGTCCAATCAGCCATGAAGTCAGCGAGAGCCTGGGACTTGATGGCCGTGCGGGGGGCATAAACTATGCTGAAGGCCATAAGTTCCATTGCCCACTTGGCAATCCTACCCGTGGCGTCGCGATCGTTAATGACATCGGCGATCGGGAAGGAGCTGACCACTGTAATGGGGTGTCCTTGGAAGTAGTGGACTAGCTTTTGTGATGTTATGAACACCGTATAAATGATCTTCTGAATCTGAGGGTACCGCGCCTTGGACTTGGAGAGGACTTCACTGATGAAGTAGACCGGGCGCTGGACCTTTTGGATATGGCTGGGCTCGGAGCGTTCCACAACCAACACCATGCTAACTACCTGAGTAGTTGCTGCAACATAAAGAAGCAGTGGCTCGTTGGGCATGGGGGACGCCAGCACCGGGGGGTGGTTAAGAACTTCTTCAAGCCGTCGAGGGCATCCTGGGCCTCGGATGTCCAAGTGAAGGTTTCCGACTTCTTCATGAGCTTGTAGAGGGGCATGGCTTTCTCGTCGAGTCGGGAGATAAATCGGCTGAGAGCTGCCATGCACCCGGTCAGCCTTTGGACGTCCTTGAGGTTCTTCGGTGGACCCATCTTGCCGATGGTGTCGATCTTCTCCGGGTTGACTTCGATCCCTCGTTCGAAAATGATGAAACCGAGTAGCTTACCCGAAGGGACCTCGAATACACATTTTTCGAGGTTGAGCTTCATGCTGAATCTCCTAAGGTTGGAGAAGGTCTCTCCCAAGTCGCTCAGGAGGTCTTCTCTTTTTTGGGACTTGATCACCACATCGTCGACGTAGGCTTGTACATTCTGGCCGATCTGCGACTGAAGGCAACGCTGTGCACCGTTGGTACGTAGCGCCTGCGTTCTTGAGGCCGAAGGGCATGGAGACGTAGCAAAAAGCGCCAAATGGAGTGATGAAAGATTTCTTGATCTCGTCATCCTCCTTCATCTTAATCTAGTGATAGCCCGAGTAAGCGTCGAGAAAACACAAAATTTTGCACCCGGCCGTGGAATCAATCACTTGGTCGATGCGGGGAAGAGTGAAAGGATTTTTGGGACATGCCTTGTTAAAGCTAGTATAATCAACACACATCCTCCACTTTCTATTTTTTTTGCGAACAAGAACTGGGTTTGCTAACCAGTCGGGATGATACACTTCTTTAATGAAGTCAGCTGCTAGAAGCTTGGCTATTTCTTCTCCTATAACCTGACGTCTATCCTCAGCGAAACGGCGCAAGCGCTGCTTGACCGGCTTAGCATCCGGCCGAACATTCAGAGAGTGCTCGGCAGCCTCCCGTGGAACTCCGGGCATGTCGGACGACATCCATGCAAAGATGTCCCGGTTGTCCTGGAGGAAGCTGACGAGCGCGCTTTTCTATTTATCACTGAGCGCAGTCCCGATCTGCGTCATCTTGGAGGAGTCTTCGGGGTCGAGCTGGATCGACTTGGTGTCCTACGCCGGCTAGAAAGATGTCGATGTTGAAGCCTTCTTGGCCGGGGGGTGCTTCCTCAACCACAGCCGACCTGAGGCTGCTAAGCTCGGCCTCAGCAATTTGGGCCACGGTGAGGTTGCAATTTTCCAGGTCGCACATGTATGCGTGCTGGAAACTGCTTTGCACCGTTATTACCCCGTGGGGGCCCGGCATCTTGAGCTTCAAGTCAACATAGCTGGGAACAGCCATGAATTTGGCGTAGCAGGGACGCTCCAGGATGGCGTGGTATGATCCTGGGAAGTCGACGACCTCAAAGGTGAGAGTCTCAGTCCGGAAGTTGTCGGGAGTGCCAAAAGTAACGGGCAGGCTGACCTGCCCGAGTGGACTCGCCATCTTGCCGGGTACCACTCCGTGGAAGGGAGCACCAGTCGGCTTGATCTCGGAGCGAGAGATCTTCATGTCATCAAGAGTTTTGACGTAGAGGATGCTAAGACCACTCCCGCCGTCCATGAGGACCTTGGTAAGGCGAACACCGCAAACGATCGGGTCTACCACCAAGGAGAACCGTCCCAGCTGGGGAATGTAGTTGGGGTGATCCGAGCGGCCGAAGGAAATCACGGACTCGGACCATCGCAGGTACTTGGGCACGGCCGGTTCCGCTGCATTGACCTCTCAATCTGTGATCTTCTGGCAGCGCCTGGATTCATAGCCGTTGGGTCCGCCGAAGATCATCAGACAAGCGGTCTCTTTCGGGAATTCGTCACCTTCGTCCTGGGGGGCTCTTTTTTGCCCCGATTGGGGACGTAGGGCTTGTTCAAGTTCTTCAAGAGATTGCAGTCACGTGTCAAGTGATTGGACTTGGGTCCATGAAAGTGACACGGCTGACACATCATTTCCTCGAAGGTCACGTTGGTGCGCTGAGGACGGCGCGGCGGGGCGCGCTCAGCTGCAGCAACGAGATCTCTGCCTTTACGCTTCCGGTGCTTTTTCCTGGACGACTCGGGGTGGGCGTCCCGACTGGGGGACTAGGGCGCCTTGCCCTTACTTCTTCCCTTGTCATCTCTGGTAGCACTGCGGACAGCCTCTTCGCCGGTGGCGAAGTTATTGGCTATGTCGAAGAGCTCGCGCGTAGTTTGGGGATTCTTGCACGCTATCTTGTGGATGAGGTTGGTGCTTCAAACTCCCTTGGAGAAGGCGGTGATGACATCACCTTCCCGGACCTCAGGTAAAGAATTCTTCTTCTTGGATAAGCGCTGGATGTACTCTCGGAGAGTCTCATCCTCCTATTGGTTACAACTGTGGAGATCCCACGCATTCCCAGGCCTGTTGTAAGTGCCCTAGAAGTTGTTCACAAAGAGGGTCTCGAGGTCGCTCCATGACTGGATGTAACCCGGAGGTAAGCTGGTGAGCCAGGCTTGCGCTGAGTCGGCTAGAAACAGCGGCAAATAATGGATCGCGACGTAGTCGTTTCCTCCATTGGTTCTGCACGCTGTGTGATAGTCGGCTAGCCAAATGTCCGGCCGAGTTTCACCCGTGTATTTGTCGATGCCGGTGACTCGGAATCGCGACGAGAAGATAACACTGCGAATGCGGGTGCCGAATGCTTTCGGACCCGAATATCCCATGCCGGAGGAAGTCGGGGAGTGGCCACGGCTGGTGGCGCCACTGTCATCGCGGCGGCTGCCGTGGTCATCCCTCTCGGGGCCTCGACGGGGGCTTCTTCCAGCGTCTGCGGGGTTCCAAGCATTCTGTATTGGCCCGAGTCGACTTCGGACCGGCGCGACTTGACGAGCGTTTTTGTTCGCGTCCTGACAGGCGTGGCTTCGTGTAGCTATGATGCCTCGGGCATCACGATTGGGCCCGAGTCGCTCGTGAACTGCTCCAGCGGCTGATGACGGTTGGGGCTTGCTTGACGACCACCCATGATGGGCGGACTTCTTGATGGGGTAGAGCGCCGACTCCTAGCGCCCGCTGAGGAGCCTGTGCGATCACCCGAAGCTTCGGCCTGCTGAAGGGCGGTTTCCTCCAGCAGAACGCGGAGTCGCCGAAGTTCGTCGTGTCCCGAGTTGCCCTCAGGGATTTCAATGGCGCGTGCCGTCATCGTGGCCACGACGATGTTGTGACTCGGAAGCGGGAATATTGGAACCCCGTCCCTTTCGCGCATGCGGAGCTCGTTGTGGACTTGGCGCCCTCGAGCCCTCATGTCGTCATTGCGCCGCTGTTCATCACACTGGCGAGCGAGCCTGGTCTGTTGTTCGACCAACTCTTCCTCCTTAGCGAGGAGGCGGAATCGGGTGGCTTCAAGCTCAGCCGGCGTTTGTTCCACGATGGGGACTGCCCAGCCATCGCCATCGTCTGGCGAGTCGACGTTGGCCATGAAGACTTCCCGGGATGGATGGTGACTGCCGGAACTCTCGTAATCATCCGAGTCATACCCGAGGACGGGGAGGAGAGAGTCAATAGCACCCACCAGTCGGGACCTCTGTTCGACGGGTGCGAACCCGCGCGCGGACAGCAGACCCGGCTTTGGCGTAACCTCTTCCCTGGGGAGAGGGGCCAAAGGCGCGGACTCAGGGGTAAGTCCTTGCCGAGAAGCTGATGGAGCCTCTGCCGATCGAGACGCCGCCAAGTAGCAGAGGTGAAGTCGGCCGACCTTGTCGGTGATGAAGTTCAACTTTCCGAATTGGAAGAGTTGTCCAGGATCCGGAGTAGCGTTCATGAAAGCGAATCTCATGACACTGCCCGGGGCGAAGGCGTTGTTGTTGCTGACGAAACCCATCCCGATTCGTGTAGATGGATCTATGCGCACTGCCCCTACTGAATATGGGGCGGTGTGAGCACAGCAAATCAGGATGGGTGCACATGGGAGGCAGGATTTAGACAGGTTCAGGCCCTCGCGGAGAGGTAATACCCTACGTCCTGTGTTTGGTGGCTAGTATAGCTTGTATCCCGAGTGCCGCAAGCCCTTGAGGATCGATCTCAAGGTTGCTTGGAGCTGGAAACAATGGAGATTGTCTATGACTAGAGGCTTAGAGACTTCTGCCGATCGGAGGTCCCCTACCGTGCCTTATATAGGCGGCCGGGGTAGGGTTACAAGAGTCCGGATCGGTTAACAGATTGATTTCCTAACTAGTTACAACAGATTCCGGGTATGCCGGACAAGTATTAGTCCATGCCTTGTACTCCACGTTGATGAGGCACCCCCGTGTAGAAGTCGGACTCCGAGTAGTCAGCCCGGCCCACCCTGTGGCCAGAGGGCCGGATTCGTCCTTCTTGACGATACCTGGGTGCCATGTCATCATCACCGCCCAACTGTAACTGGCTCAAGCAGACCGATACCTGTGTCACCGGCAGCACACACAGGTAAACTCTAAACTGACGCAGCTGCACTGCTCTGTCCGGTCTTGGCACATGACATGCCCTCAGCGCACACACTCTCTGAAACCTATAAGGAGAGAACCTCCGACAGCCCTCCGACTCAGCAGACAAGCTATCGCAGCGCAGATTCCTTAGCGTTTACAAGCTCTCCCCTGGTACAGAGATGTACCTGAGTCATAGAGCGTTAGACCACCTGTGACACCGCTGTGTCACACCGGTGACTCCAACCCCTAGGGTTTTCTACTGCTAGCACTGCAGAGTGCAAGCACAAAGCTAGTTTCACACTTGTGCAAAATTGTTGACACAGGGCCACTAACCTCAAAGCATTAGTGCCACTGTCCAACATCCTGAGCATTGAGCAACTAGAACCTCCACAGATCATCACTGCTTCATCCCTCTTGATAGTACGGACTTTTCCTATGGACTCAAAGAAACTAGCAAATCTAGGCTTTACCTGCCCACCAACTGTAGTCACGGCCCTTGACGCATCAAGCCACCATCACCTTGCTTGTAACTCCTTGCACAACACCAGCTTCTTCACAACTGTGACACAGCTGCCTAGCACAGCCATTCCTTAATCCTGGAAACCACCCTTGTACTCTTTTTGGTGGTCATCCTTTCCTTGATGACCCTTCTTTCTGGAACCTACAAACCTGCTTACACTCACTGTAAACGTTAGATTCCAGTTTGAGTTGCCATTAACCATCAAAACCAACTTGGGGCCTAGATGCTCTTTCACCCGGCCTCAGTTGAAATCCAGCACCCCTGACAACAGCCGGGTTATTCTTGCTCGGCTGGGCTTGACGATGAAAAGCTACTTCCAGAGCACAAAGTGCGGCTGGATCCCAAGGAAGCATTCGCAGAGCGTGATGAAGCACACCACATGCAGCATTCCGTTGGGGTTGAGGTTGTGCAGCTCTAGCCTGTAGTAGTATAGGAGCCCGCGCAAGAAGGGATGCACCGGGACAGAAAAGCCGCGGTGGAAGAAGGAGGCGTGGACGACGAGCTCGCCGGTATTGGGGGTGGGGACTTTCCTCCCCGTCGGCGGGATGCCATTCGACCAACTCCTTTGGTGGCAGCACACCCGCCACCACCATGGCGCGCAGCCGGGCTTCCGTTGTCGTGGACTTTGACCAAGGTGCCATGGGACCAGCCGGGGAGATTCCTTCACTAAGTGTCGCCCACACTAGTGTGTCTTCCTCCTCTTTGAGCGGATCTGCTTCCCAGACAGAGGTGGGTATTCGGCGGCGGCGGACCTGAGGTAGGGTTTCTATCAGATGCCTGATCGAGGTTCGGCTGGCTAGGATGGGGAGGCGGATGCGCGGAACGGCGATGAGGTGGAATCTGTGCGGTGGCGAGATGGACGCGAGATTGACGATGATTCGGATTTGCCGTGCAGTAGTGCTCTCAATTCAGTATCGCGGGAAGATGAAGGGTTTTGGGTGCAGATGAGACAAAGCGTGAAAGGGGAGCCGGTGTGAACGGACTGGGTTTTAAAGGAGAGACAGCTTGGCGGGTGCGAATTTTCCGTCCTCGCAGAATAACCCCTCCGTTTCCACGGCATAACTCCTCCGCACTCGCCGCGCGACCCAGCCACTTCAACGGCGTAAAGTTTCTGTTTCCGGATTCCGCATGATCGGGGTTTCAACGGTTAGCCTTCCGGGGATAACGGCTGTTTGAATACACTCCACATAAAGAGCGACGGTAACATACTTTTAACGGGTCACTAGTCGGTTACCGAATAACTCAGAACTGAACGTTACGGTTTTGACGGGTTTCGGTGGTTGGCCCCTAGGGGAACACAATCACTTGAATACACTCGAGTGAAGGGCAGTTGTGGTGCGCCTTCAGCAGGCCACTAGTCGGACACCGAGCAACTTGGAGCCACCGGTTTCTCCACCTGGACATTCCAGAGACTTTGCCCTGGAATCTCTAGGATCCGGAATTTCCAGAATCTCTGGGATCCGAAATTTCGAGGACTCAGTGGAACGTCTGGGCATTAGGCTCCGCCACTCGGGATCGAAGCGCTACAACTTGTGTTCTAGTTCTGACGCAAATTTTGAGGGTATTCCTCCAGAGGGACACTAGCTGGACTCGGGCCACTCGGGAAACCAGATGCCACTCGGGAATTCAGTCGGGATTCATGGTATGTCCCCCGCTGAGCTATCAGCTGGTCTCCATCCGCTAGAAATGACCGGATACCACCAGGACTTACCCGTTATTAACTCAACCGCCATGATATTCCTGCCCTACGGGTGAATATTACTCGGCTTATTATCTCTACTCTACGGGAGTTCTATGAGTCCCTCCCAATCTTCCTGCAGGCAACAAAAAGGCGCGTCCGAGTGGATGCCACTCGGGAAAATGGAAAAAAGCAAAAACACTTGGCTTGGGTGTTACCATGACAAACTGCAACCAGATCGTGAAGGACTCGGGGGCTACTGACGACGACATAGCACCCGGGTATTGTCAAGGAGGACAAAGCTGGCCCTCTGGACACAGGACGGGTCGGGCTGGCTACTCGGAGTCTGACTTCTACACGGGGGCGCCTCATCGACTTGTAGTACCAGACAAGGATAAGTACTTACCCGGCAACCCCGGATTCAGTTGTAACTAATTAGGAAATCAATTTGCAAACTGAACCAGACTCATGTAACCCTATCCTAGTCGCCTATATAAGGCCAGGTAGGGATTCCCCGATCGGTAGATTTTACATAGAGGCATTCGTACTCTCAGACACATAAACCCACATGCTCCTGAGATCTATTCTCAACCTCTTGTGGCACCCGGGATAAAAGTAATATCATCCACCAAACACAGGATGTAGGGTATTACCTCTTCTGGAGGGCCTGAACCTACCTAAACTTTGTGTCCTGTGTGTACCCATCTAGATCTGCTACGCATACGCTGCCCCGCATTCATTATTGCTGCATTAGAGCACCGACACCCCGTGTAGAAGTCAAACTCCGAATAGTCGGTCTGGCCCACCCTATGTCTATAAGGCCGGCTTTGTCCTCCTTGATGATATTCGGATGCTATGTCATCGTCAGTAGCCCCCCGAGTCCTTCACGATCTGACTGCAGCTCGTCTCGGTAACACCTTCGCCCAAACCAAGCGCTCTTTGCCTTCTCCCTTAGGCAAGTTTCCCGATTGGTATCCGCCTGTGCGCGCCTCTTTGTTGCTAGTAGTGAGATTGTGAGGGACTCATAGAACTCCTGTGGAATAAAAATAACAAGCCGAGTAATATTCACCTGTAGGGCAGGAATATCATGGCAGGTGAGCTAATAACAGGTAAGTCCTGATGGTATCCAGTCATTTCTAGCGGACGGAGACCGGCTATCGACCCAGCGGGGGGCATACCATGAATCCCAACCAAATTCCCGAGTGGTACCTGGTTTCCCGAGTGTCCAGCTAGTGTCCCTTTGGGGGAAATACCCTCGGCATTCATGTCAGAACCAGAACGCAGGCTATAGCGCTTTGGTCTGAGTCGTTCGGTGTCTGACTAGTGGCCCACTGGAGGCACGCTACTACCGCCCTTCACTCGGGTGTATTCAGATGATTGTTGACCCCTAGAGGTCAATCACTGAAATCCTGCAAACCGTAACGCTTCGGTCCCGGATTGTTCGGTAATCGACCAGCGGCCCGTTGGAGGCACGTTATAGTTGCTCTTTATTTGGCGTGTATTCAAATTGCCGTTAACCCTGGAAGGCTAACCGTTGAAACCCTGGTCAATCAGACGCTGGAAACGGAAACATGACACCGTGGAAGCGGAAGGGACGCGCTGTGAGAGCGGAAAAGTCGCGCCGTGAAAGCGGAAGGGTCGCTCCACGGAAGCGGTAAAATCACGCCCGCCAGGCTGTCTCTCCTTTATAGCACGGACCATTCACGCCCAATTCGTTTCACACTTTGTTCCCTCAGTGCCCAACAGTCTCTTCGTCTTCCTTTCACCCCGCCAGTTCGAAACCGCCGCCTCGCCCCAAATCCAAGCCACTGCCTTCTCGACAACCATCTCACCGTCGATAGGACCTGCCGCGCCGCCACGTAGTGCCCCGAGCATCCAGTCCTCATCTCAGCCGACCGAATCCAGATCGGGGCTCCAAAAAAAACCCAGATCTGATCCGCCACCACTGGATGCCCACCATCATCTAGGAGGTGGATTTGTTTGGAGAGGAGGAGAACTCGGTGCCGCGGGCCACATTCAATGAAGAAGATTATCCGGTCGATCCAATGGCGCCTTGGGTGAAATCCACAACGACGAAGGCCAGGATGCAAGCCATGGTGGCGTCAGGGGTGCTGCCACCAAAAGAGTTGATCGAGTGGCGTGTCGCCGACGGGGAGGATTTCCCCACTCCCAACATGGGTGAGATCGTCGTCTTCACCTCCTTCTTCTCCTGGGGGTTCTCAGTCCCGGTTCATCACTTCTTGCACGGGCTGCTGTACTTCGACGGGCTGAAGCTGCAAAACCTCAACCTGAATGGGATGCTGCACGTGGCCTGCTTCATCACGCTGTGCGAGTGCTTCTTTGGAATCGAGCCGCACTTTGCTCTGTGGAAGCATCTTTTCGTCATCAAGCCGCAGCCGAGCCGGAACAACCCGGCCGTGGTGGGAGGTGCCGGCTTCCAGCTGAGGACTAGCGCCATCAAGAACTACCTAGAGATCCCCTTCTAGTCATCCAACAAGGGATGGCACTCAGAATAGTTCTATTGCTCCAACCTCAAGCCCTCGCTTTCGAGGTTCGAGGGCCAGCCTCCTGATATCAAGCCAAGCTGGACCGAACTTCCACAAGCTTGGGAGCAGCCCGGGGTCGAAGTCCTGCTGGGGCACCTCGCGCAAGTGCTCCAGACTGGACTCACTGGAGTCGGGGTCATCTCGACCTTCATCAGCCACTGGATCCAGCCAGCGAAGCTAAGGGTTCATCCGATGTACGAGTACATCAACCAACTGGATGTGACCCGGGACTCGGCCATCGTGCTCTCGGAAGAGGAAGTTCAGCGCCGGGTCAGGAAGCTGGTGGCCCAAGGAATGAGTC
The DNA here is from genome assembly GCA_019208055.1 of Stipa capillata. Lineage (NCBI taxonomy): Eukaryota > Viridiplantae > Streptophyta > Magnoliopsida > Poales > Poaceae > Stipa > Stipa capillata. The sequence continues at coordinate 34,597 of JAGXJF010005764.1, read as the reverse complement.
TGGATACCTCCAGGCATCCGACGCCTTTCAGTCTGGCCCACCCTCCAAGCCGAGTGAGTGATCAGTTTTCTGATGTTGTTATTTGTAGTTTGTGCTGTAGTCGAGTCATACTTGGACTGCGTTTGTGCAACCCAACTTTGCAGGATTTCTTCGGGTTTAGTTCCGCGGCCCCTTTGCCAGAGAAAGAGATTTGGAACCAACCACAGTATGCCGATGTCCCTAGTGGCGAGCAGCCGCTGTAGGGGGGTGCTGGGTCCCCTGCTTCTGCTGCAGCCAGGTCATCCAAGGGGAAAGCAACCACGACTGGAGTGCCTAGCACCCCGCCACCGACTGCAGCACCTCCTGAAGAGGACCCTGAGGAGGATGAAGATGAAGTCCCCCTCATCCAGAGGAGGGGAAAAGAACTGCTGATGCTGCTTTCAGAGGACAGGGCAGCTCCTCTGCTCGTCCTGCCCCCGGCAGCATCTGTGGCCACCGAGGAGCAAGGAGGCTCCTTGACACCGGCGGCTCCAGCGACTGCCGCAACGGGACGGCGAGCCCCGGATCCAAAGAAACGCCTCAAAGTGCCGAGATCCGCTAGGTATGTTGCCGAGTAAGCGCCCTTTTGTCTCCCATTACAGTAGTGAATAGCGATAATCTTGGTTGTCTTTGTAGGCCGAGGACCGCAGGGACTATCCCAAAGGGCAAACCGAGTGCCCAGGGACCAGGCCCCCGTCCGTCTTCTCCCTCGAGAGCTGCCAACGCCCCTTCAGCACAGCAGTCTCCCTGATAGGGCGGTGCGTCTCCGACCCCGCTGCCTGCCCAGCAGTCAGAGGAGTCGAGCACCGGAGCGCAGGTTCCGACTGCAGCCAAGCCGGCGGTGGGTCCCAGTCGGGAGGTGGTGCGAATCGTCCCACTCTGCCCCGAGGGGACCCCGGTGCTGCTGGTGGAGGACATTGGCCGCGTGCCGCCGCCTCTGCCGGGTTTCCACGTGGAGTTCCAACTGCTCCGGGTATGCTAGATGAACCCCGCGAAGCGGGATGAAGTTCTACATGAGATCGACGATGTCCGGGAGCTAGAAGAGTGGGAAGGCGCGATGGGCGTCGCCAACCAACTCAGAGCCCAGCTCCCGAGAGTTGGTGAAGGCCTTGCAGAAAAACCTCGAGGCCGCAAAGGAGAGCGCCTACTTGGTGGATGGCCAGCTTCAGCCATTGATGAGGGTATGTTTTCTGCACTTGTGCCTTCTTCAACTTTGTGTGTTATGAATGCGCAGACAGTGCACCCTTTGGGGTGTAGCCCCCGAGCCTCTGGCCGATTGAAACAGTCGGACGGAGGTTTTTTGTTAACTTGTAGATCTCACATTGGGGGCACGATCCGTGCACCCAATGGGTGTAGCCCCCGAGCCTCCGGCCGACTGGAACAGTCGGGCGGAGGTTCCTTGGTAGACCATAGATTTCGCATTGGGTGCACGATGGATGTAGCCCCCAAGCCTCCACTCGGTTCATGGAACCGAGTGGAGGGTCTTTGATTACTTTTTCCCGAGTAGTTAACTAGCTTTATCATTTGTGCAGTTGTTAACCAAAAGGTCTCGGGACAAGACCGAGTTCCTCCAGGATCAACTGCCTCCAAGCTCAATAAAGAACTTGAGTCAGTGAGGGCCCATGTTCGGCAGCTTGAGGTGGAAAAGGCCGCCACCGAGTCTGCACTGAAAGGGGCACAGGATGTCGCCGCTAGTACGCTCCCGACTCTTTTTTCTGATCGGTTGGAGTCTGTTAGTTTGCTGACGTCATTTGGTGATCGTTGCAGTGCTGCAGACGCGCTTTGAACAAGCGCATCTAACAGCCGGGTCCTTGAAAGCAGCTGCTTTAACAGCCTGTGATGCCCTTTGGGAGGCTGACCTGACTCCAGCTGGCGCGGAGGCGATCGTGGAATGCCTTCAGCAAGTGCCCGATCAGGCCCAGACGCTGCGGAAGGAGTCGGCGCGGTCTGGGACCCAACTGGCGCTCACAGTAGCGAAGTCCCACTACCCATCGATCGATGTAGGAGCGATCGGGGAAGGACTTGCCGCCTGATACCACCGACAAAGAATTTGCCATGTTGATGGAGGACGTTCAATCGGCGGCGAACACCCTTGCCGATAGTGTAGATCTGTAGAAGTAGACATAGAACATTTGAACCGTTCCATATGCATTTTAAGTACTTGGGAAGGCCGAGTGTAACTGATTTTGTGCATACATTGGTTAACGTGTTCTGTATTTGCTAATCTCTCTTTTCATAAAAACTTGTTCGTGTGTAAGTTAGCTTTTTGTGTGTGCTCTTGCCGACCCATCGTAGCTCCCATTGCGTAGAGATTAGCCATGGGTTGTTTCCCGTGTAGCGCAGGGTTGTGACGTAGACCGGCGATCGAAGACAAAGAGTTAACGCCGAGCAATTTACACAATACTAAAAATGATTGTTTGAAAGAGAGAAGTCCGAGTGTGCTTAGGCACTCCCAGTGAGGTGTAACCCCCGAGTGTCCGCTATGCGTAGCCATGAGAGTGCATAGCGAGCCAGTCGGGAACCCTAAGAATTACGCGGATGGAGCAAAGAAAATATTTTATTCATGTATTCATACTTGAAGTATAAAAGTACAAAGCTTAAGCATAGAAGCGACGTAGCTGTTCAATGTTCCATGCATTGGTGAAGAGGTTGCCGTTCTTATCCTTCAGTCAGTAAGCTCCTGAGCGCAGTACTTCAGTGACAATGTATGGGCCCTCCCATGGCGGTGAGAGCTTGTGCTTGTCCTTGTTAGACTGGACTCGGCATAGGACCAAGTTACCAACGTTGAACGCGCCGCCCGCGTATGTGCCTTCTGTAATAGCACCGTAAACCCTGCTGATATTTGGCCGACCGGAGAAAAGCGACTTCTCGTGCTTCTTCGAGCTGGTCAACAGCGTCTTATCTGGCTTCCTCCCACTGTTCCTCGATGTACGCATGGATGCGCGGGGAACCGTAGTCCAAATCAGTCGGCAGTACGGCCTCGGCTCCATATACCATGAAGAAAGGGGTATAACCGGTTGACCGGTTGGGTGTAGTCTACAGGCTCCAGAGCACCGAGGGTAACTCTGCTGCCCATTTCCCCGCAAACTTCGTTAGGCGCTGGAAGATTCGAGGTTTTATGCCTTGCATAATCAAACCATTAGCGTGTTCAACCTGCCCGTTTGTGTGTGGGTGTGCCACAGCGGCAAAGTTGAGGCCAATGTTGTAGTCATCACAAAATCAAAGGAAAGCGCCACCGGTGAACTGAGTGCCATTGTCTGTTATGATGCTGTTGGAGACGCCGAACCGGTACACGCTGTCCCGGAAGAATTCGACGGCCCGCTCTGCCGTGATCGTGGCAACTGGCTTGGCTTCAATCCACTTGGTGAACTTGTCAACGGTGACGAAGAGATGGGTGTAGCCCCCAGGAGCCTTCTTGAGGGGACCAACCATGTCCAGACCCCAAACAGCGAAGGGCCACGTGATCGGGATAGTTTGAAGTGCTTGAGCTGGCGCGTGTGTCTGACGGGCAAAGTATTGGCATCCCTCGCAGGTGCGTACGATGTATTCGGCAGTTGAGACGGCAGTCGGCTAGTAGAAACCCTGTCGAAAAGCTTTTTCAACTAGTGATTTTGGCGCCGCGTGGTGCCCGCAGATCCCGGAGTGAATGTCGCGCAGTAGCTGCTGCCCTTGATCTTGAGATATGCACCGCTGGAGAATTCCGAAGGTGCTCTTCTTGTAAAGGTGGTCGTTGAAGATGGTGTAGGCCTTGGCCCGCCTCGCAAGGTGCCATACCTCGGTCTGATCCTATGGGAGCGTGTCCCGAGGATATAGTTGAGAAAAGGCGTCGTCCAGTCGGGAGTGATGACAAGACTTCTTCCGTAGTCTGTTAAATGCTATTGGATCCCTCGGGGTGTGGTTCTTCGGTCTCGGGCGCCGTCTCCACCCTGATGGAGAGCGTATGCAACTCTTGGAGGAAAACTCTAGCCGGAACGACATCCCGACTAGACCCCAGCTTGGCGAATGCATCTGCAGCCTTGTTGTCTCGGTGGAGGACATGCGTGAGCTCGAGGCTGTCGAACTTGACTTCAAACTTGCACACCTCTTGGTAGTAAGCTTCCATGACGGGGTCTCTGCATGACCAAGCCTTCATGACCTGCCTGACCACCAGTTCAGAATCTCCATGGGCAAGGAGCCGGCGAATTCCGAGTGAGGTTGCAATGCGTAGCCCATGCAGTAAGGCTTCATATATGCGTTCCCCTTTCGGAGAGATGAGCACGATGCCGGCCCCCGCACCCTGAAGCATCAGTGAACCGTCAAAATGGAGCGTCCAATGTTCGAGGTCGACGACAGAGGGTGGTGATTGGACTTCTGTCCACTCGGCCATGAAGTCAGCGAGAGCTTGAGACTTGATAGCCATGTGGGGGGCATAGACTATGCTGAATGCCATTAGTTCCATTGCCCACTTAGCAATCCTTCCAATGGCGTTGCGATTGTTTATGATGTCAGCAATCGGGAAGGAACTGACCACCGTAATCGGATGTCCTTAGAAGTAGTGGACTAGCTTCTGAGATGTGATGAACACCGCATAGATGATCTTCTGTATCTGTGGGTATCGCGCCTTGGACTCGGAAAGCACTTCACTGATGAAGTAGACTGGGCGCTGAACCTTCTGGATGTGGCTTGGCTCGGAGCGCTCGATGACCAAGACAGTGCTGGCCACCTAGGTAGTCACTGCAATGTAAAGGAGCAGCGACTCGTTGGGCATTGGGGAAACCAGCACTGGGGGCGTGGTCAGGAGCTTCTTCAGCCCGTCGAGGGCATCTTGAGCCTCAGATGTCCATGTGAAGTTGTCTGATTTCTTCAGGAGCTTGTAGAGGGGCAGGGCCTTTTCACCGAGTTGAGAGATGAATCGGCTAAGGGCTGCCATGCACCCGGTTAGCCGTTGGACATTCTTGAGGCTTTTGGGTGGCCCCATCTTGACGATGGCGTCGATCTTCTCCGGGTTAACCTCAATTCCTCGTTCAGAAATGATGAAACCGAGTAGTTTTCCCGAAGGCACACCGAAAATGCATTTCTCCGGACTGAGCTTCATGTTGAATCGTCTGAGGTTGGAGAATGTTTCCCCCAAGTCAGTTAGGAGATCCTCTTTTTTCTTGGACTTAACCACCACGTCATCGATGTAGGCCTGCACGTTCCTACCAATCTGCCCCTGGAGGCAACGTTGTATGCACCGTTGGTATGTAGCGCCAATGTTCTTCAAACCGAAAGGCATGGAGACGTAGTAGAAGGCTCCAAATAGAGTGATCAACGACGTCTTGATCTCGTCGTCTTCTTTTATCTTGATCTGATGGTAGCCCGAGTAGGCATCAAGAAAACACAAAATTTCGCAGCCAGTGGTGGAGTCAATCACCTGGTCAATGCGAGGTAATGTGAACGGATCTTTGGGACACGCCTTGTTGAGGCTCGTGTAATCAACGCACATCCTCCATTTTCCATTCTTTTTGCGAACAAGAACTGGGTTCGCTACCAGTCGAGATGATACATTTCTTTGATAAAGCTAGCTAACAGAAGTTTGGCTATCTCTTCTCCTATTGCTCTATGCCTATCCTCAGCAAAACAACACAGGCGCTGCTTAACCGGTTTGGCATCTGGCCGAACGTTCAAAGAGTACTCGGCAGCCTCCCTCGGACTCCAGGCATGTCCGAGGAGGTCCACACAAAGATTTCCCGATTGTCGCGGAGGAAGCTGACGAGCGCGTCTTCCTATTTGTCGCGAACGGCCTCCTCACCGTCGCGAAGTTGTTGGCGATATCGAAGAGCTCGCGCGTAGTCTGAGGGTTCTTACACGCGATCTTGTGGATGAGGTCAGTGCTCCGGACGCCTTTGGAGAAGGAGGTGATGATGTCACCTTCTCAGACTTCTGGTAGAGAATTCTTCTTTTTAGAGAAGAGTTGGATGTATTCTCTGAGGGTCTCACCCGCCTCCTGGGTACAACTGTGAAAATCCCACGCATTACCAGGCCTGTTGTAGGTGCCCTGGAAGTTGTTCACGAAGAGGGTCTCAAGGTCCGTCCAGGACTAGATGCTACCCGGAGGCAGGCTGGTGAGCCAAACTCGGGCTGAGTCGGCGAGGAACAGGGGCAAGTAATGGATCGCGACGTAATCATTGCCTCCGTTGGTCCTACAAGCCATGTGGTAATCGGCTAACCAGATGTCTGGCCGAGTCTCGCCTATGTACTTGTCGATGCCGGTGACCCGGAATCGTGGTGGAAAAATGACGTTACGGATACGAGAACCGAACGCCTTTGGGCCCACGTAAGCAGAGCCGGGAGGAGTTGAAGAGCGGCGCTGGCCAGCGACACAGCGGTCGTCACTGTCGCCGCGGTGGCCGTTGCGGTCATGTCCCCCCGTGCAGTGACGAGCATAGCGTCCGGCCTCGAGGGTGTTCCGCACGTTGCGGTCGGGTCCGAGTCCGACGGGGTGATTATTTTTTCCCGTGCCGTGATAGGCGCGGTGTCTTGCATCGAGGGTGTTTCGTACATCACGATCCGGTCCGAGTCAGCTATGGACCGACCCAGCGGGGCAATGACGGCCCTCTGTGGCTTTTGATTTCTCCGGCAGGGAAGAGCGCCGGCTCCTGGTGCTCGCAGGGGAAGCTGCGTGGCCCTCAGAAATTGCGGCCTGCTAGAGTGGCCTCTTCCATCTGGGTTCAGAGCCGTCGGAGATCGTCATGACCCGGGGTGCCCTCGGGGATGTTGATGGCACGTGCCGCCACCGTGCTGGCGACGAGGTTGTGACTGGGATGTGAAAATATCGGAACTCCGTCCCTTTCGCGCATGCGGAGTGTGTTGTTGACCTCGCGTCCTCGGTCCCGCATGTCCTCATTGCGTAGTCGTTCCTCATGCTGGCGAGCGAGCACAGTCTGCTGCTCAGCCAGCATCTCCTCCTTGGCGAGGAGACGGAGCCGGGTGGCTTCTAGCTGATCGGGGGACTGATGTGCGATGGAAATCGTCTAGTCACCCTCGTTTGCCAGTGCTGCTGGACCAGCCATGAAGACCTCCCAAGAAGGGTGATGGCTTCCTGAGCTCTCAAAGCCATCCAAGTCGTAGTCGAGGATGGGCAAGAGAGACTCGATTATGCCAACCAGTCGGGATCCCCGCTCGACAGGTGAAAACCCGTGCTCAAGCAGTGGATCGGATTGTCGCGTGATCTCGTCCTCCGAGGTGGTCACCAGAGCCATTGACTCGAAGGAGAGTTCCAGTAAGGAAAGCAATGAAGCCTCCGTCGACCGGCTGGAAGCCGAGTCACAGAGATGAAGTTTGCCGAGCTTGTCGGAGATGAAGTCCAGTTTTCCAAAGCGGAAAACTTGTCCTGGATTAGCAACGGAAACCAGGAGGCCGAACCTCACGGATCGGTTTGGATCGAAGTCACCATTGTTGCTTGAAAAACCCATCTGGATCTGTTCAGATGGATCTATGCGCATAGCCCCTACCTGGCGCGCCAACTGTCGGTGTTTTGATCCGGCAATAATGAATACGGGGCAGCATACGTGTAGCAAATCTAGATGGGTGCACACGGGACATAGAGTTTAGGCAAGTTTAGGCCCTCGAGAAGAGGTAATATCCTACGTCCTGTGTTTGGTGGATGATATTGCTTGTATCCCGAGTGCCCCAAGACCTTGATAGCAGATCTCTAGGTTGCTAGGGCTATGTGTATCTAAGAATATGAAGGCTTCTGTATCAACCTAAGCTTCCCGATCGGGGGATCCCTCCCCTACCTTATATAGGCGGCAGGAGCAGGGTTACAAGAGTCCGGATCAGCTTACAAGTATATTTCCTAATCGGTTACAATCAGATCCCGTGATATAGGATAGGTACAGGTTCATGTCTTGTACTCCAAATCGGTGGAGCGCCCCCGTGTAGAAGTCGGACTCTGAATAGTCGGTCCGGCCCACCCTATGTCTAGAAGGCAGCCTTTGTCCTCCTTGACGATACCCGGGTGCTATGTCATCGTCACTAGATTTGTTAGGTCGGGTTGGTGACTAGTGGGTGATTTCAGTGACTTAATTTGAAATTGGGCCTAGTTAGTGGATATTAAGATTGTCGAAGGTTAGTAATTCATTTTAATTACTCTGTATTTCTCTCCATCCTTGCTAATTTTGAGAAGAGAGCTAGAATAGGTTAATTCCTATTGACTATGGAATTAGAGTTATGATGCATGTGTAGGCACATATGTTTAGGGAGTAAAGATTATTTAGATCAATACAAATGTTTAGGGTTTAGAACTACCTAGTAATTGGAATATATATGGATATAGTTTGCATTTTGGTGAAGAAGTCAAGAGTAGTTAGGCACTTATTTTATAAATTGTACTTTACACATTATGCTTATTATGGAGGTATCGATATTAATTAAATCTTTGTATTGAAAACGTAGATGGATTGAATGTGGATGTACCACAAGAGCTATTATATTGAAGCATGCATCAATGGCATATCTCCTTTTACAAGAGCTGCCTACGAGGATATGTTGAATAAGGGGAAAGAGTGGATGTATTGTTTCAACTTTGAAAATGATAAGATGTGGCAGAACTCAAAATAGATCGAGAACCACTTGATTCAAAATACATATCCACTTTAGAATTTTTTGAAATGAATGAAATGGTTGGAATTTTTTGAATGAAAATGGGTATCTTTATTACATTAACTAGGAAGGGTATATAATTTGGACTAAGCATGGTAAAGAGGAGGTGATAGATGAAGACAATAATAACGTTGTGGACAACCAAGTCAATGATATGCCAGACGTAGGCAATGATGATAGGCTAGATGACGATGATTGTGCTGGTGTTGATCAAATGTCGGTTGATGAGGATGCCTTGTTCGATTTGGATCAGATGCTGCATGATGCAGAGGATAATCATGATGACAGAGGATATAATGAATTTTTGCGCTTGTTCAAGAATCAGAGAAACATTTGTATTCGGATTGCAAGAAAAAGTACTCGAAGTTGTCATCCATACTAGAACATTTGAGGCTGAAGGTAGGAAACGGATGATCTGACAAGAGCTTCACTGCGCTATTAGGTCTCTTGGCAAACATGCTTCCAGAGGGGAAATAGTTGCCCACAACCACCTATAGAGCAAAGAAGGTTATTTGTCCACTAGGAATATAAAAAGAAAGAATACATGCATGTCCACAGGACTGTGCCTTTTCTGTAAAGAGTATGCAAACTTGCATTCATGTTTGGTGTGTAAAACATCTCGATACAAGTGTAAGAGTCAGTCATATGTTATCGATGATGGCACCGAGGTGATGAAAGGAACTCCAGCAAAGGATGCTTGGTATGTGCCCGTAATTCCTCGATTGAACCGTTTGTTTGTGAACCAAAATGAGGCAAAACTAATGCGCTGGCAAGACGAGGAGCGTAAAAATGATGGACAGCTATGACACCCTGCTGATGCAGCCAAGTGGAGAAATGTTGATAGGAACCGATGGATTGAATTCATTGACAACATGAGTAGCTGACACAACACTTGGCCCGTGAATCTCTGTAACTACAACCTTCCGTCTTGGTTGTGAATTAAGCGGAATTATATCACGATGGCCATATTTATCCAAGGTCTGAAGCAACATGAGAATAACCTTGATGTGTACCATGTGCCACTAGTGGATGATTTGAAAATCCTATGAACAGAAGGGTACAAGTATGGGATGCGGACAAACATGAGTACTTCACCTTACAATGCTTGTTGTTCTTGACCGTAAATGATTATCCTGCCTTTAGCAACATGTCGGGCTAGACTATAAAAGGCGCCAGAGCTTTTGTGCAATGTTTGGATGATACAATGAGTGTCTGGCTGAACAACTCTCACAAAATATTATACATGTGACACCGTCACTTCCTTCGGATGAGTCACCCATACCACGTGATGATGAGTCAATTTGACAGTAGAACGGAACACGGTTCAAAACCATTGCCTTTTAGCGGTAGAGAGGTGCATGTGATGGTTAAGGATATCACCGTTCTTCTTGGGAAGGGATAAAAAACCCAAAGAAGCATGTTGAGAAGAGTATCTAGAAGAAGAGGTCAATACTTTGGGACCTTCCTTACTAGAAGTATCTAGAAGTTCGATACTACATTGATTTGATGCATGTAGAGAAGAATATATACGAAAGCGTGCTCGGCCTCTTACTGAACATTCGTGACAAAACAAAGGATGGCCTTAAGGCACACTTGGATTTGGCCAATATGGGCATCAGATCTGAATTAGCACCAATAGATACCGAGAAAGGCCGCAAGTACCTTCCTCCTGCTTGTTACACTTTATCCAAGGTCGAGAGAACTAAACCGTGTGACTTCTTGCATAGTATTAAGTTCCATTCGGTTACCCCGCAAACATAAAGAAACTTGTTTCCATGGAAGATTTGAAACTAATTGGCATGAAGTCTCATGATTGTCATGTGCTGATCACCTAGATGCTCCCAGTAGCAATTAGAAATATCTTGCCAATTAATGTTAGGGAGACAATCATGAGATTGTGCTTTTTCTTGAACACAATTTCTAAGAAGATAATGGGTCTCGATGGACTAGATGATCTACAAGAGGAGGTGGTGAAAACTCTATGCCAACTTGAGATGTATTTCCTGCCATATTTCTTTGATATCATTGTCCATCTCATTCTCCACCTTATGAGATAAACATGTGCAAGCCCATGTTTCTATGGAGCACATATCCGTCCGAGCGTTACATGAAAATTCTCAAGTCATATGTGCAGAATCAATCTCGGCTGGAGGACAGTATTGTTGAATATTATGCTTCAAAAGAAGTTGTTGAGTTCTGCGTTGATTACATGGCTCAAGAATAATTGATTAGTGTGCCTCAATTTCTACATGAGGGAAGACTTCAAGGAATCGGTACTCTCGGAAAAAAAATCATTCCAAACTTCTAAATGCGATGCACTTGCTTGAGCCCATTTCATGATGTTCCAACACATGACTATAGTTTTTATGTATATTCAAGAGCATGAGGACAAGCTAAGGAGAGATTATCCGAAATCGATAGATCCTTGGAGGATGAAAGAGTACAATACTCAATTCAATGATTAGTTCAGTGAGTGAATACGTGGGAGATCATCTAGTGATACTCTGACATGGTTAGCAAAAGGACCATGTTTTACAATTACAACTTGGTAATGATATGACTTAAATGAGTATGCATTTTATACTAAGGTTCAAGATGCAAAGAGCACCTACCAGAATAGTGTTATCTACATTAATGCCTCAGATATAATCGATAGGGAAAGGCCGTATTATGGATTCATCGAGAAGATTTGAGAGCTTGACTATGTAAAGTGGACAAGTAGGAAATCACCACTGTCGACCTCAACTGTGTGGCATACAAAAAAGAACGATTCATGCTCGCCAACCAAGTTGATCAGATCTTTTATTTAACCAACCCGGCAAATAAGAAGCAGCACGTAGTTATGCCTAGAAAAAGAAGCATTGTGGGGGTTGAAAATGTAGTAGACTAGAAAAAATATGATCAATTTGACAACTTGCCGCTTATTAGGGACCGCAAAAGGGTCGAGAAAGAACAACCAGCGGAAACTTGCTACAAATGTGATGATCATTCGGAAGAGATAGTGTTCTAATGGAAAAGTTGAATGATATATTTTTGTAATGGAATGATGAATGAAATATTTATGTAATATACAAACTTAAAATATTTATCATCCTTTGATTCTTACTATTTTAAATCATACTAGAAAGTATGTAAAAATAATCAAGGTATGAAAAAAGCGCAGGAAATAATATCCCAAACGGTTCAGAGTGAAGAACCATCTAGGATAAGCCATATCCTAGATGGTTCCTCATGTTGAACCGTTTGAGATTTGACCTATGTATAAAGTTGGGCTAGGGTTCCGCGCACCTGTTACACAAATTTCACAAGTCCATGCCCTTTGCGCTCCCTCCTTCACACCGGCCGCTGCCTCATCATCGCCTGCCTCCATCGCCAGCTCTCCTCATCCACATCGTTGCCTCCTCCCCGATGACCCAGCACACCTCCTCTCCTCGACTCAGGTGGCCACCTCTTCCTCTACTCGACACGGGCCACCGCCTCCGACACCGGCCGCCTCCTCCTCCTTCTCGACACAGGCCACTGCCTCCTCCTTAGTGCTCTCACCCTCGTCATCGCCACCTCATCATCCTCGACCAACATCGGCCACTACACGCCTGCTCCAAGCGGGCCGCCACCTCGACCGACACCGACCACCGCTCTCCTCCTCCACAACAAGGTTAGGCCTTCTCCTCCCTCTCTGATCTTCCTCGCTATTAGGGATAGCAAAATGTAATTAGAGTTCTTGGTGAATCTTGTTAGGGTTAGCAAAATATAATTAGGGTTCTTGTTGGTCAATTGGTGAATTAAGATATTTATATGCTCACTGTTTTAGGGTTAGCAAAATGTAATTAGGGTTCTTGTTGGTCAATTGATGAATGTTCACAAAATTGATGTTAATTTTGGTATCATTGTAGGATGTTGAATTTTGCTATTTATATGCTCACTGCTTTCGTGCTTGCTATTTATATGCTTTTTTTCGTGTAAGCTATTTTCGTGTTAATTTTGCAAAAGTTGCGATATTAATTGTGCTTAGTGTTAGTGTTAATTTTTCTATAGACACTTCTTGATTTTAGTTTGGTGAGAGTTTTAATCATGCAAATATTAATGCTTCATTATGTTACTATTAATGTTTTGTTAACAAAAATAGTTAAGATGTCATCCCATGATTCATTGCTGCCAAACTCACCCGGCGAACCAGGGTAGCCGCGAGCATCTGACTCTTTGGCGGGCACTAAGACCCGCCATGGTAGAAGACCCAAAGAAGCCCTCTGGCCATCTAGTCACAAGGGTAGCTCAATCCTGGGGCTCCAATTTAGCATCTCACAACAAATTAAAACACGATTTCAATTGCAAGTTCTTTCCTGAATATAAAATAATACTATATACATTTATTTTCAATTAATAATAATCCCCTCTCGAAGTAAGACATTTTCTCTTTGCAATGCTGCCAGCAGCCTAAGGGAACCAACTTTTGTGGGTACTACGTCTGCCATCACATGTGACAACTCATGGCGTCTTCGAAGACCCAAGACGCTAAGGTTTGTCCACCTTACTACTATTTCTTCATATATTCACATCTTACATATATCCATAAATTTAATCTTACTTTATATAGGTTGTGATTGATATTTGAACAAAGATAATGACCAAGACCAAGGCTGAGCTCATGGAGATTAGGAGGAGTCTGTCTTACTCTTCATTGACCAAGTAATCAATGTTAAGGGCGAGTACTATTAACCGTAGCTAGCTAGCTAGGTCATCATGCAAGAACTGAAATGAGCGTTTTTAATATGTCGATACTTAGAAGTTTATTTGTTCTTCATATACTTAGTTATGTGGATATTGATGTAGATGTTAACATTTTCTTTCTATTCGTATTTTCTTCATATCAGAAATCTGATTATTTGCTGTGAATATGAATGTGTACATGTGAATATGAAATCTGTGAAATTTCCTATTCCAGGGCAAAAATAAAAATAAAATAAACATTGCTTTCATAATTGATATCCTAGACGGTTCAGACAAAAGAAACCATCTTGGATATCCATTATGACAGCAATCTCACAGACAATCCCACACAGTTCAAATCTGAAAAACTATCTAGGATGCAGATGTAATCACATACAGTTTAGTAAAATAAACCATTTTGGATAACATTATGAAAACTGTCCAGGATGCGATGTAATCCGAGACGGTTTAAGAACCGTTCGAAATAAGAATCGATCATCTGTGATGCATTGTTGGAGTAGGGGTCCCCCGCGCTAGCCCGTTTTTCAAAGCCTTCCGCATGTATTATCAGGGACCACACTGACACCATCAAGAGCAGCCCCAGTCTTCGCCGTCATCGCGGACTACGTCAACACCGTCAAGGGCAACCTCGGCGTCCGTCATCGTCGAAGTCTACGTCGTCAATACCGCCAAGGGAAATCTCTCGTCACTAAGGGCAACCTCGATGTCATCGACATCCTCGACGTCCGTCATCATCGAAGTCTACGTCGACGACGCCGGATCAAGAGCTACACCGACATCGCCAACGATCGTCCCGGTGTTCGTCGCCGCCAAGGTCCGCGCCGGCATCGTCACCGAAGATGTCAGAGAATATTCCCCGAAGATGCCCGGAATATTCTCCTAAAAATATCTTCTATGCACGGGAAATGACGACTACGCCCTTGTAAAAGTCCCTCTCATGTGAGGGCAAAATTGTAATCTCACCTTTTCCATCCTCCAACCCTATAAATACCCCCCTAGGGGTAGAGAGGAGGGAGAGAGAAATCTTGTAACCCTAGCACATTGCTTCAATAGAAGAGTAACTTTCACTTCGTCGTACACCAGAGGGGTTTCGCCTCCTCGTATACGGCTTGTGTTTCACCCTGTCGTACGTGTTTCGTTCCTCGGCTTGACGGACGTTCGGAAGGTCTTACTCGCTCGCACTCCTCGTGCACCACCGACGGTCCCTGTAGCCATTCGGGGGTGCCATAAGTTTACTGTCTAGACTTGTATCTACGACAGTTGGCGCCGTCCGTGGGGAGTTCGAGCGAAAAGCCATGGCGCCGAGGAAAAAGAGCACGGCCAGGACGATCGTACCCCGCACACCAAACCCGACGCGTCAGGCAAGGACGAACAACACGGCCGTCACTGCGGAGCTTGGCGACGCCCGCGTCAGCAACCCATCGGCTGCTAGCCTCGAGCTAACGACTCGTCAACCGATGTCCGCGCTGCTGGGCTCCCCACAGCCGCGATCGACGTGGCAAACTCAGAAGCACGCGTCGAGACGGAGGCCGAAGCCTTGAGGCGCGAGGCTAACGAGCTCAGGGAGGAGCTCGTCAGGGCAAAGGCTGAGGCCCTCCAGGCCCTCCAAGCTTCAAACAATGCTCGCGCCGAGGCAGGCCTGCTCCGCGCTGAGCGTGACGCTGCACGGACCGCGGCGGCTCCCCCGCCGGTCCCCGAAGCAGCCGAGGCCGCGGCAGTACGGCGCCGCCTGGACGAGACCATAGCTGAAGCGCGAGAGCAAACTCGACGTAACACCCTTGCCGCCGAGGAGGTCATGTAGGAAGTAGCGGAAGCCCAAGCGCGCGCCAGGCTGCCATCCCCAGCGGGGGCGCAGGAGGCCGCTGCCCTCCGTCAAGCCATGGCCGACAGCCGCGCGAGAATGATTCCTTCCCCACCCGCATGCGCCGAAGAAGCCGCAGCCCTGCGGCATCAGTTGGAGGCTAGCCGAGAGATGGCCGCGGCATCCCTCTATGGCGCGGGGGAAGGCCCCAGCCACCAGCCCTTCTATCACTCCGTCGCGCAGCCAGGCGGGCAGGCCCCGGCCTCGCCGCGTCGGCCGGCGGAGCACTGCCCTGCGTGGGTCCCAGCACCTCCGCCGCACCCGGAGCTCCGCCACCCGGGATGGGTAGCCGGACGGCCCGCCAACGTCGAGATCAGAACCTGCCAGCCGTCGTCAAACGCCCCGGGCCTCACTGACGTATACAACCCGCTGAGCCCAGGGCTAGCGGCCACGCCATGGCCGAGCAAGTACCGAGCGCCCAATATCGCCAGCTTTGACGGGAACTCCGATGCCGTCGAGTTCCTCAGGGTGTATGAGACCGCCGTTTCCTCAGCAGGAGGCAATGAAGCGATCATGGCCAAGGGGCTACTGCTAGTGCTCTCCGGTCTGGCCAGGAAATGGTATCTCGGGCTGGCTCCTCGCTCGATGTACTCGTGGGAACAGCTCCGCGACAAGCTCACTAGCCACTTCATAGCCCACTGGAACAAGGAAGTCACCTCCTCAGACCTATTCTCAATCAAGCAGGCCCCCAACGAGTCGATACGTGATTTCACGCAACGCTTTGCCCAAGTACAATGCCAGATCCCGGACATCACCGACAAGAGCGTGTGCAAGGCCACCCGCCACGCAATCTATAACCCCGACTTGGCAGGAAAACTCGACAGGAAAGAGCCCAAGTCAGTCGCAGAGCTGTATGAGATCATGCGCACCTACTCCAAGTCCGAAGACGGGAAAACCCGTAGGCAGGCAGAGGCACAGGCGCTTGCCGCCTGGACTGGGCCGAAAGCGGAAACCTATGACCGGCGCGCCAGAAGGCAGAAGGATGTGTACCACGTGGAAGAGGAGGAGCGTCGTCCCGCTAAGCAGGCACGCAGCAGTGACCAGGGCCGCGAGCCGGGCCGTCCCGAACATGTCACGGACCCGGAATCACATATGGCTAAGGGAAAAGATAATCACCAAGGACCGAAGAATCCGTCAACTGGGTGGCACGGTACCTGTGCCGTACGCACCGCAGCGGAGGGATCCGACACCCGACCCACATACCATACGCGCCATACGTCGTATGTATCTATCACTGTGGGTCGAGCCGGCCGGAAGTGACTAGACTTCCCAGAGCCACATACGATTCGCAGATTCCGGTGAAGGTTCGAGGCGTTCCCAATTCCACCAAGTGGAACAAGGTCGAAGGAGCCCGGCGGTTCTACCCACACCCTAACCTAGCTCGAGGCTAGTGGGTCGCCCGAAGGCCCGGTAGGACCCACCCACACCCTGCCTGGCCGGCACTGCATCTCAGCCAGCGGGTCACTCAGTCGACACCTGCTCAACGGGGTAAAAAGAGGAACCGCACCAACCCTTCACGACATGCCCATGTACTTCAAATCATACACGCAGTGTATATGGGCAGCCTGAACTAACAACTTGATAGCACAACAGAACTCTAATTAAACGGTAATACTACTAATCGCCCACATGAGGGACGAATATTACATCACACGGCGATAGCCGAAATCTTTAGTCGAATTCGTAAAATTAAACGAGTAGCAGCGGAAAACAGCAATGAACCCACAGTGGTACATCCACCACTGATCCAAAATATTCCCATAACAACCCCAAAAGAGTCGAACACAACCGAGGAAAACCAGCAATTAAACTTCGTCATAATAGTCTCCGACCACCGGCTCACCTGCAAGCTCTAGGAATAACCTAGGTGAGTACGAACGTACTCGCAAGACTTATTCGTGCTTGATTAAATGTCCTACACATGGATATGCTACAACGGAAGTAAACATGGATGCTTCTCAGAGTAACAATATACAAAATAAGACATGGCATCAATATCTAGGATGGAGGACATAAAGACAATCCATTATCAGGGAAATTTACTAACAGGCTACGAGCACCAGTTCAACATAGAGACAATGAGACTCCACATATCCCGTTACCTGGAAATCATATATCACCTCTGAACCCAAAAAAAATCAATCAGTCACCACTTTCAACTTTCCTTTCTCTCGAACCGTTATCGGCAGTACTTCCCCATCAGGTTATCAATGTGCCCTCCACTGGAGGTAGCTAATCTCCCAGTGACCGGGACTCACCAGTTCGATACACCTATGGCGGAGACTCCGATAACGTTCACGCGTGGCAGGGGGAGTAATACAGTGAAATCACCTCAGGTTGGTATAGCGACAACACAACTTCAAACACCGGGGTCGCATTCTTTCACTTCAATTAATACCAACTTTATTCACCGTTACTCCACCCTCGTCTCTCGCATCTCACTTATCTCAAATTTTCAGTAAGTAAAATATTCCTGTTTCATCTTTGACTACACAATGTATAGCACAGTCACCCTAGCATGCTAGTTTGACGCAGGGGATCTCAACATAAGTAAACCAACATATAACGCAATCATAAACAGGTAATAAAATGCAACAAGCTCTGCTTGCCTGATTCGGGTTGTTCCTGATCTTGCGGGGAGCTGTAAGCCGGGTGGCGATGGATAACGTATCCACTAGCGTTTGTGAGGAAATCCAAAGTAGCCGAACTCCAATAAGAAGCAAACAACCTCTAGAAAGGAAAAGGGACAAGTCTAAGGAACTATTGCGAACATTACAAAAATGCATGCGATGCAACTACGGTGGATTAAAACGAAGATATACAATTACACAGGCAGGTTAATATTCATTTCAGATTTTTGGGTTAGTTTTAGTGGTGTTATAACTTTAATCATGGATGAACCTAAAAATGGATGCATGCATGAAATACGATATGCAACTAAGGAGAAAGGTTTTAAATCTATAATTAGGGTTAGGGCTAATTAGATTGATTCGTTGTCGTAGGTGAGAACATGGGGTCGCGATTATTTTATGGCCGTTAGGCGAATTATGACACTAATTACCTTAAATTGACTGCTAAGCTAGATTCTCTAGGTTCATATTTTTGGAGGTCGTTTACATTTCCTACGGGTTCTACAAGTTAATCTAACTTAGCATTTCTTGTCTTCTTCTCAGTAAAGGAATGGTATGTCAGATACTCTTGAAACCAGCTGAGATTAACTTATGAAAGATGGCAGGTGTATGCGGTAATTAGTATGATAAGCACTAGGGCTTAACTACAACCTTAGCATGTAAGTTTAAAAGGGTCATTCCTATAGCAGTTGATGAAGAACTAACGGTTATGGGTATAACTAATAGTTACTAGGGCCACAGTCGAATTGGGGTGTCTGACTCTTATTATTGGCTAAAGGTATACATATTGGTTGTGTTTCATTGACTATTCACAATAATTAGCTTATCTTGTACACAGTAATGATAATTAGATAATCATTTCCGTTATTACTACAATGGTTAAGCCTCAGCCAATCATAGCTAAGGTTTTAAGTTCATTAACCAAAGACTAGCTTTTAACCAACTCTACCCGAAGTAGTTAAGTAGGTTGATTATAGTTGACTCACTAATGCATCCATGGATTAGCAAATCGATCCAGATGGAATCTATAGGGATTACTTTGGTACTAACCTACTCAAGTAATACGGTAGTGTTTTTATTTGAGCAGCCGTTAACCTGAAGTATGTTGAATTCAATCGTCCGTTATCAATTCAACTAACCTTGGTTTATTAGCCGATTATTAAAGGTGTCGGGACATTATCAATCTGCCGTGGTCACTAATTAGGTGTGGTCACTAGTTAACCTGTACTGGCTAGCTTATGGTTAGCATATGTTAATCTAGTATCTCTTTCAACTGGTACTCGGACCACGGGATATGAGCTTGGACCTTGGGTTAGCAGATATCTAAACATCATATACTCGTCAACATATTGAGGGCGCCTTCTCTTGGGATAGCTCTAGCCTATAGAACTAACTCGAACTAATCATGAGTTACTAAAACTTAACCGTCGGTCACTGGTACAACTAGACAACAAATCCGATGACCAGCACGTTAATCTTACGGTCATTGCAGCTTACTAGGTATCAGTTGCGTCAGCCATCAAACAGTTACGCATCTTGATTTAATTAGTCGTTAGTCAGCCTAGAACATCAGTTATCTCCATCACCGCTAACACATATCATAGAATTATTTGTTTGTTTAGTTTCCTTTGAGCTCAAAGTTACTAGCTAACCACTCACCTGCTGTCGACTAATTTAACCATCAACTGCTAACCATACCGGTAACGATTACAGTCAACCATTAATTCTACACCAAAATACTATACTGTTCTACTACCATCGGTGGCTCGAGAAAAAGAAAGGAGATGGCACCGGCGGGGTTGGGCGGGAGGAGGAGCTCCGGCGTGGGGCGAGCTCCCGGGGAGCGGCGAGGAGGTTGGCTCGACGGCGGCAGACCCAGCGGCGGCTCCACCGGGGAGGGGCTGGTCGCGGGCCGGCTAACCCTGCGGCGGTGGCTCCCGGGGCTACTCAGGGAGGCCGGCGGCGTGGATCTGGTGGGGCTCCCCACGGTGGAGGAGGTCGGCGGCGCGGCGCTGCTGGCTTGGGCGGCGCAGGGGAGCTGAGCAGATGGGAGCCGGCGTTGTGGGAGGCCGATGGCGCAGCTGGGGGCGGCGGCGGCCACGGGACAGCCGAGGCGAGCGGCGGGAGCAGCTGGGGAGGAGCTTCGGTGCTGGAGCAGCAGTGGGGGCGGTCCGGGGAGCTTCAAGCGGGCGGCGGCGGCATGAGGGGATTTGGGGACGCCGGCGGCCGAGCACCAAGGGAGGCCGAGGCGAGCGGGGAGCGACGGCCGGGGCAGGAGGCTGCCGGCGGCGGCGCACGGGTGGAGCAATGGGCGGCCGGCAGGGGAGGCGCGGTAGGGGAGCGGCAGCTCCGGCAGCTGGCTCACCAGCCGAGAGGGCGGCGGCGTCTAGGAGCGCATGGCAGCCGAAGGGAGGAGGGAACAAGGGGCCAGCTCGGGTGGCTCACCGGCCGCCATGGCCGGCGCTAGGGGAGACGACCGCGAGCGGGCAGCAGAGCAAAGGAGGAACGGAGGTGGAGCAGCGGGTAGCTCATGCATGTAAGAAATTCTTGGATGAATAGGATACTCAGGAGGTGGGGAATCCCGTGGCATAGCATGCATGGCCAGATTCTTGGTTTTGGGTGGGAGATTGGAGGGGAGAGGAAGGCATGGTTCTGTTGGTGCTTGAGAAGAAGAAAGGGGAATGCCTGGGCTGTGCGTGGGGAGTGGATGGAGAGAAAGAAGAATAGGGAAATAAAAGGGGCTGCTGTAAGGGGCTGACTGCCGCGTGGGAGGAGGGCCTGCCATGTGGAGAAGAGGACCTGTAGGGGGGGGTCCCACGAGCAGGTGTGAGGAGATGAGGTCTTTTCTTTTTATTTGCTTCCTTGCTGGTTTATGGCTAAATGGTAAAGTCCTAGTTTAGTCTCACATTCGAGTACTTTGGTAGTTTAAAAATAAAATTGTATCCTAGGTGCTTGAACCATTCCTTTACATATTTTCCTATGAAACTTCCCAAAGGTGTTATATGGGTTATATGTGACTTTTAGAAATACACAACAAGGATTTTTGAAAGACCTTTCTTAATTTGATTGTTGTGGTTTAGTTTGGAGGTGTACCTATATGCAGAGTTGTCGTTTATTTGCAAGACTTTTGGATGGAATGCATGAGAAGAGGCAATGGCACACAAAAAAATTTAATTAGGGCCATATTTTATATAACTAATCCATCTTAAGGGTTTCGGCCTTTACAAAACCTACCCCCCTTAAAAGAATCTCGTCCCGAGATTCCTAACGGTAGAGAAGAGCAGAGAGGTGTTCAACTTGCAGCAAGACTTTGGTGAGATGTTGAGCTGTCGACAGGGAGGAAGCAAAAATCACTTATCGACTTTTACACTAGTTTTGGAAAGAGAAAAATAAGATTAGGATATCATCCTTAGAAATGGCTTCTTAAGCTTTAATAGGCTCCACACTTGGTCGAAAGGAGGGACGAAGGTGGAAAGAGCAGGAGCAACTAAGAGGTGTTGCGACAGTTGTTAGTCTTGCAAATTCAGAATTCAAGATTGTTGGTTTGAGTGAGAAAAGCTGGTATGAACAACTGATCTTAGCTTAGGTGTGGCCGAGGCAAGAGAATTGCATGGTCATAACCACTCCAGATTGGAAAGAAAGAGTTATGAATATGAGGATTGGTCTCAGATAGGGGTAACTGCCTTCATTATTTTGGGATGAGTTTAAAACGTCTTTTAGTTGAGGGCAGATTTAGATACCATTCTCGGGCAGCTACGCTTCCATTGAAATAAGAAGAGGCAAAGGGATATGGACCCAGGAGTTGGAGGGTACGGTCCAGCGAGGGATGAATTCGGGAATTGTCAGGGCCGAAGAATAGTCTCGTACTACACATAGTGCTGATCAGAAGCTACAATCTATTAAGCTGAAAATGGTACCGGTGATACCCAGCGTTTAGTATGCAGCCCGAACATCAGACTCGCTTAAGGCATAAAGAGAAGGGCTTCCAGTATCGTTCGAGTGTGATTGCACGCCAGCGATAAGAAAGACCTTAGAGTACAACTCTCAATTAGGGTTTACCGAAGGGTTAGAATCCTTGGTCCCACAAGAGGAACAGGGGGGGGAAGTTGTCAATGAGGCACGAGCGGAGTGGTTGATTCTAGAGAATGTCGATGGAACTTTTGTCGTAGTGTGGTTATTCTATTCGGGAGAATCTAAGGTCTCGATGAAGAGAATCTAAGGCCATAAGTAGCTAACCCGTTGTTCAGGAAGATACTGAGACGTAGGTATCACAAGGAACATAAGCGTGGTAGCACAGTGAAGCTGAGAGGGTATACCGCTGCTCAAGAACTTCCACCGCACTACAGTAAGATGAGGGCTAATGAAAATGTTAGTCACGTAGACTTTAAAACATGGATTGGAGATAGGACTATTCTCAGCATCCAAAGATGGAAACCAGAAACTTAAGTTCTTAAAGATAGAGATTCGGTCTGGCTTGCTCATTTGGATTGTGGGGTACGTGTACAACCACAGGGATGATCAGTCCCGGTAGCGGTACTCATACCACTCCAAGTATTCAGGCCGACCGATGTTAGTCTCTTCGGGGCTAAGGACAGGGCATACAGGGATACACCACTCGAGCGCACTAGAAGCAAATAGCAGGGTAGACGGTATGGGGGCCAATCCATCCCGTACTCAAACTATTGACTCCGCACGCCGATGGTCGAATTGTGTTGCCTAGTACCCAACCAAAAGAGTCAACGTGGACGAGAATCTATAGAAAAGGGGTGCATCACTTTCAGTTGAGGCGTATGGCAATGGGTATTCTTCTGGTTTAAGTAAGGGGGATAAGACCAACAGTTGAGTCGTCAGAGATTCAGGAGATTAGCTTAAGCTTGGAAAAGTTGATCCTCCAACATAATCACGAGAGGCGAGGACTTACCAACTTCTTTAGATGAATTTATGGACAACTAAAGAGAGTCCATAAGAAAGTTTCTTGGGAGGGGGAAGGTGGATAACCACGTCCAAGAGTGGAAATTAGTGAGAACCTGAACAATTGGTGGGCTGCTCTTACCGTCCACTTACACTGAAATGGACGAAAGAACGGTTGTTTATTTGAGATGCTACGTAAGTATGGAAGGAGGGAACTGTTGATTATCACTCACTTGACTTGGGTATGATAGTCAAGCTATCAAAATGCCTTAAAACGCAGGATTGGACTAAGAGGGATATGCTCGTAGTCGCAGGGAGAAATGCCATGGTGCTCAAATCAGTCCTTTAGCATGTAGAATTCAACTATTTCACGAAGACATCTTTCTAAAGACAAATCACTACCTTAGCAATTTCCTATAGGAAAGTGGAATTCCAAAGATCATCTACCTAACCTATAAGTATTATCTTAATGGTAATCCAACATTTATCCTTGCCCATAATCATTTTCTATTAATCCTCCATCTATAGACTTCATTTTTTTGTCTCATCCACTAGTATTCAAAATCTTCATTATTAATCATATTCCACCGATCCAACAATTTATCTAAGTCCCTTCATCTATTACTCCTGATTCTTTCCAAATCCAATAGTAGTGTTGCCATCTATACGTCTTCTATCGTATCACCTACCAACTCATACTTATCCAAGTCCAACGGCAATACTTCTAATTTCACCACTATCCAATGACTAAACCAATCTTCGGATCTATTATAATTATTGGCACCAACAGCAACCTAAGGTCCTTATCACTAGAGACCTATGAATACATTAGATCCTCCGATAATGCTTATATCATGAACCGCCAAAGATCCATTCGTCTTTGATGCTAGGTCATAATCATAATCAATTGGTCTGGTAATCAATCTCTACTGCTGTCCATTACTTTTTCATTTAGAATCCATGTCAAGGAGATTATCTACTAGCAATAATTAATTACTTTGCTAAATCAATTAATTCTTCGCACTCCATTGCATCTCCTATTAATCCAACTCATTTAGGTTAACCCACCAAAATTCATATACTATCTCTGATCTTACTCCAATTTCCAAAGGGTATTTGCTAATACTATGACTTTTGACCTTGGAATTAGTCCAACAATTTCCTATAATCCAATCAAAATCTAAGATTTACATAGCCCTATAATCCAAATAAACTTATTAGTCATCTACTCCTTTCTCAAATTTTTATTTTCAGCATGACTCTGATCTCGAAAACATCATCCACCAATAATCACTGTAATTAATCTCCCTAAACAAACTTTAGTATCTTGATTACTAGCCAAGGCATCATGCCATCTTCCATCTCCGATCATAGCATCAAGGGCTTGCATAGACATTCAGATTCCTATTTTTATTTCTGAAATCTTACTCAATTCCATCCATTCCAATTTTGCTTTAACCAAAGATCATCTACTTTCTAATAATCCACCGAAATTTGTCATGATCCATCAGTCCTATAGAATCCAATTACTTCGATAGGCCGAAAGTACAGCTGGTGCGGGTCGGTTACAATGTTGTACACCATCCTATACAATTTTAGGGTTAGAGAGGATATGGTTAGCCACACAAGCGAAAACAAATGCAATAGAGAAGAAATTCAGGACTAAGAGCGATGGGGTTAAGGAATAAAGAGCAATCTACTTATTAATTTTTTTAAACATAGGTTTAACTTTTTAAATAGTTTTGCTGGCCGAGTGGCGCAGCGGGAGTTCCTATCTAACGACTACCTGCAATTGGCTTCCTAGGGTCAGCTCGGCTCTGATACCAAGCTGTCACGGACCCGGAATCACATATGGCTAAGGGAAAAGATAATCACCAAGGACCGAAGAATCCGTCAACTGGGTGGCACGGTACCTGTGCCGTACGCACCGCAGCGGAGGGATCCGACACCCGACCCACATACCATACGCGCCATACGTCGTATGTATCTATCACTGTGGGTCGAGCCGGCCGGAAGTGACTAGACTTCCCAGAGCCACATACGATTCGCAGATTCCGGTGAAGGTTCGAGGCGTTCCCAATTCCACCAAGTGGAACAAGGTCGAAGGAGCCCGGCGGTTCTACCCACACCCTAACCTAGCTCGAGGCTAGTGGGTCGCCCGAAGGCCCGGTAGGACCCACCCACACCCTGCCTGGCCGGCACTGCATCTCAGCCAGCGGGTCACTCAGTCGACACCTGCTCAACGGGGTAAAAAGAGGAACCGCACCAACCCTTCACGACATGCCCATGTACTTCAAATCATACACGCAGTGTATATGGGCAGCCTGAACTAACAACTTGATAGCACAACAGAACTCTAATTAAACGGTAATACTACTAATCGCCCACATGAGGGACGAATATTACATCACACGGCGATAGCCGAAATCTTTAGTCGAATTCGTAAAATTAAACGAGTAGCAGCGGAAAACAGCAATGAACCCACAGTGGTACACGGACCCGGAATCCACATGTGATTAGGGGAAACGCGAAGTTGCCAAGGACCGAAGGACTCGTCAGCCCGGTGGCACGGTACCTGCGCCGTACGCACCGAGGCGGAACGATGCCGACACCCGCCAAGTGCGAGCCAGCCGGAAGCGACTATCTTCCCAGAACCACAAATAGATTCCAGATACCAGTGAAGGGGTAACACCGCGTGATAAGCCTGCGCGCTCCGCAATAGTCATAGGAGGACTAGAGCTCGGGATATGCATCCCCCTCAACCTAACCTAGCCACGATGTGCGACTCTGGGCGGATCCAGCTCTGCTCTGCCGTCATCGCGAGGCGTGGCGGTCGTAGGAGGCTTAGCAAGTACGGGGACGAATCCCCTGGATCAACTCAACCCAAAGCTGCACAGGACTAGTGGTTCGCTCACCTCTGCCATCACGAAACGCAATCCTAGCACACATACTACCGCATGCACAGTTGTCCACATACTTCATCACATACACGCATTGTACATGGACAACCACAAGTAACAACTCGGATATCACAACAAAGCTCTACAAGTACAATATTAATAGTAACTACCCACGATGGGGCAACACATTACGTCATTCGGCCATAACCGAAAACATATCCGAGTACGGAGAAGTTAAACGACAGTGGAAACTAGGGTAAATGAGTCCCACAGCGGTACAGTGACCGCTGACGCAAAAGCTACAATCTATCCCATGAGTCGAACACAACCGAGGAAACGCAATTTCAGTGCATCGTCAAAATAGTCTTCGACCACCGGCTCACCTGCAAGCTCCAGGAGTAACCTGGGTGAGTACGAACGTACTCGCAAGACTTATTCGTGCTTGATTAAATGTCCTACTCATACTAGTACAACAACAATTAAACATGAATGCTTCTCAGAGTAACAATAGACAAACTAAGAACATACATTAACAAGGAGAAATAAAGGCGGACTAAGTAACAGTATTGCTCAGGAATACAAACAAACTGCAACCAATTCACCACGAGCTCAAATCATCCATCCAATTAGGGCAGCCCCTAAATCAAAATCCACTAACGACAACTCAACCCCTGCAGGCATAGTGAGTGCATAACAGTTTGGAGGTAGCGAGCCTCTCAAAGTGCATGGAGTCTTACCTCAACTATCCTCAGTGTTGATTCTCGCTAGCGTTCCAACCCACATTTATTCGACCACCCTGGATCGTCCCGGCAATGCACTGCTACGGGAAGTATCGAGTGCTCCTCATGAGTCTTGTCATCAGATAACCCATAGCAGTGAGTCCGGCAACGACCATAAGGGTTTTCAACTTATCACATTTTCATTCCAATTAATCTCTCGGTCCGTTACCGCGCAGAACAACCACCATGGGAAATATCGAGTGCTCTTCACCTGGAGGTTGCAAAGCTCCAGTGACCGAGTCTTACCATCAGGTAATCCAGATGTGGGGAGTCCGGCAACGACCACGCGGTAATAAGGGATGGTGACACACTGGAGATAGGGTTGGTGCAGCGACAAACTCTTCTCACTCCTGGGTCGCCATCACCCGGCATTTAACACCAACCGTACCCATTGTGCACGCCCTCGGCTCTCCCAACTCACTTAGCAATTTAGTTGAAGAGTCATCAGATGTTCTCAACCTAGGACACATCCTACACATACTAGTGTGCTCAACCTCATACGTGACATACAAGTAATCATTCACACATAAGCACACATAAACAGTGCATACACAAGAGTACGGGAAGTAAAAATGCAACAAGCTCTGCTTGCCTTGGCCGTCGGATTCCTGATCTTGCGTGAGGTCGTGAGCCTGGTGGTCTCCCTCTTCGAGTCCTGTTGTGAACGATTCGAAGTGCCCGGAAAGAAACGGTAAAAGAAAACCATAAGACTCAGCATGTATGCATGATGAATGGATAATGCTAGATGTAAGTGTCTACGGTGGTGTGTGAATGTGCATAACTCTAGGTCGACTGACCCGGTCCAGGCGTTAGGTTAAATCGACCTGTCGTTAACCTACCACGTTGTTACCCTACCATGCATGCATGTCAAGTTATAGTGTAGCAGGTATTTAGGGTTAACGCCGTTAGCGGCGGGGTGGGATGGCAGATCCTATTAAGTTAGTATTGTGAAAGTGGTTTTTAAGCCGTAGGTTCGAAGCGACTAGGATCAGATGGGTTAGAGCGTCGATAGACAGATTAGGGTTTCTATCGACAAATTAGGGTTTTGTGCGTAGATTAGGGTACTTAGGAACTAGCGAGCGCTTGAGTGTGCGATACCAGATAAACCTAGATACTGGTCCTACCGAACGTGCATGTTAAGGTTCATACGGAATTAGGTTAAGGTTACGTTGCGGAGTTATTTATGCATGCGTGCTCACTGGGGTAGTGTCGGGTTAGGGTTAAAGGTGGTGGTTCCTAGTAGGTGATCATATCACTAAGGTGGATACCTCAGAAGTATGCGGGGACGCGACTCTAATGCCACAGCAAATCAATGGAATCGGAGCTACCGTCGAAGCATTAGGGTTTGTTGAGGAATCGCGCATGAAATAGGATGAACTAGGGTTTACACCAAAATGGTCGGAGTTGCAATTGAATTTCTGGAAATTGTGTTTGAACTAGATGGTAGAACATTCCCCAAGGATTCTAGAACTACCAAACTTGTTCGATTCGGAGTTAGGGTTGCCACGCTAGCGTGGATCGACGATCGATAGTTAAACCGGGGATCAAAATACTTCGACTCTAGTGGACCTACAATGCCTGTGCTCAAACTGAAGTTTTGATTCGACCAAATCGTAGAGATTTTCACGAGGTTTCCAAATATATAAATTTTATCGCAATCGGAGCTACGGTTTGAAAGATATGGCCGTTTGAATTTCATCGGAAAACCTAACCCTAATCTAACGAATCCCTAAATGCTAGGTGCACCCGAGGCTAACCCTCTCCCTCTCTCTGCTACACTGGCTCAAACACTAAACTCACCCGAGAACTTACCCACTAAACCACCCTCATAAACTTGCCCTATTGACATGTGGGGCCGGCCTGCAGTGCTGACTGGGCCATTGGGGCCAACCGAGAGGCGCCACGTCGGCCCTCTACCTCTCACTCCCTCTTCTCTCTCACCTACCCTCTCTCTCTCTCTTTGGCCCGACCGGGGCAAAGGTAGCAGGCGGCGGCGCCCTCGCCGAGAGGTCTCGCCAGAACTGGCCAGGAGCCACAGTAGAGCTCGGGGAAGAGGGGGAAAAGAAGAGGAGCTCACCCGGGTTGCAATGCGTGGCTAGGCGACGACAAGGAGGACCGGAGGTGAGCTGACGGCGGTCGGGAATGGCGCTGGAGCTCGGTCACCGGCGGTGGAGGTCCTTGGGGCTTGGATCTGCGGTGAGGAGGAGACGGGGTGATTAGGGGAAGGGAGAAGAAGCTCGGGGGAGCGGGAGATCGAGCTCGGGAGGCACCGGAGTAGCCGAGAGATCTCGCCGGAGTTGTTACCGGAGCCAGAGAAGAAAAGGGCGCGAGGTTTGCTCGGGGAACGGTCCTGCAAGAAAAAGAGGAGGGGGAGGATCAGGGAGGAGTGGGGATGCTCAAGGGCTAGGGAGAGGGAGCTACCGGGCACTGAGGAAGCGGCCGGGGCTCGCCGGAGTGCGGCCGGAGACGAGGACGACGGTGGCGCAGAGGGCTCCGGCACGTGAGAAGCAAAGGAAGGGGGCTAGGGTTTTCGGGCAGAGGGGGAGCAAGGGCTGTCGGAAGAGGCTTTAAATGGGGCGGCGCACTGGTCGGGAGGGCGGTCGGAGCGGGGCACCGCCCGCCCCGGCGAACAGGCGGCGGCGACGTGGCCGTGGGGTGCCGACAGGCGGGCCCCACACTGCGGGAAAGAGGTGGGGGAGGCGGCAAAGTCTGGAGGCGTTTCCTGGGAGGTGGAGGCGGAAAGGGGGATTGGGGGAGGCGGATTTTGGGGGCTGCGGGGCTAGGTGGGCTGGCCCGCTCGGGCGGTATGGGCCTCGGCCCATACGCTGGCCCCTTTCTGTTAATTTTCTTTTTAATTTCTTATCAACAGCACACTGTTTGCGTCATTTTTATGTGCAAATATGGCTTCAAAAATTATGAAATTTTTAGGGGAGGTTTAAAGCATTACAAGAGACCTACTGTAGGGATTTGAGGTGATTTGGGGCTAATTTGCCATAGGTTCCAGTGCAATCCCAATTCCTGACCTAATTTAAGTTTGCGATGCAACTTGGTCTTGTGGTCCTTCAAAATATTTCCAAATTTCACCAGTATGTTCGAAATGGGTTATGGGGCCCACTGTGAAGTTTTTAGGTCTTTTAGGAGTAGGGGTCGCACCCCATTTCAATTCAAGCTTTTACTAGGACTTCGAAGTGGATCTGAAATGCAGTCGAGTCCTCAACCCTTCCGGAACCTCGAATATCTAAGTGGGACTAGGGTTTGCATGATCGGTGCCAAACAATATTGTGTGGCAACTTTTCATTCACAGGGGCTTGACCTAATCGGCATATTACGAGTTGATCCTCCTTCTCCCATTGTTTTCTAGCCCTAAGTTTGAATGACGATGTAAGCGGGGGCTCGGGAGGAGAACTCCGGGGAGAAGAGAGGGAGGTTAGCCTGGTGATTCATCGAAAGAACCACTGATCCTTCCACCCTGCTAGTGTTATCGTCGATGTCACGTGATACTTCAAATAAATTGATTGGTGTTTGCAACAATCTCGCACCGGGGATGAGATATGCACATATTCTATAAAGTTTTCTTCTTATCGTATTTTGTTTAAATACGTGTGTGTGTAATGTGGGATTTACATGCATGAATATGATGACATGTATGCATGAATGCGAGGC
This sequence comes from Stipa capillata, assembly GCA_019208055.1. NCBI lineage: Eukaryota > Viridiplantae > Streptophyta > Magnoliopsida > Poales > Poaceae > Stipa > Stipa capillata. The sequence continues at coordinate 4,485 of JAGXJF010005764.1, read as the reverse complement.
AAACCCTAATTGTCGAACCTGGGTGATTACAGGAGGAGACGGATAAGCAGAAGCGTTGGCAGGAGCAGCTACGCAAAGGAAAAGATGGAGCGGAACATCGGCCGCGAAGCACGTGAGCTAAAGGGCGAGAAGCCGAGATCACACGTCGGGCAAAGGAAGAAGGAGAGGAAGCTCACTCTCGTCGTATGAGGGAAGGGAAAAATATCCGAAAGGCACTGATAGTTTCCTATGTTTATTTTCCTATTTTTCTATTATTAGTGTCCGTTCGGTTCTATGGCTTTATCACGGAATGTTATTGTACATCTACGCACGTGTACTTCTTACATGTATCATACTCGTAGTCTAGATTTCGATGAAATAACTAAGTGTTCAAATCTAAGGAACAGTACAGAACTAAATTAGAAAAATTTGAAAAGAATGCCGGTCATAACTCTTAGAAACATACTCCTGCTAGTCTCCTGGGCGGGTCCTCCTGGGCCCCTCCCTGTCACCAGGTCCTCGACACGGCCCCCTCCGCGGGCCTCTTGCGGAAGTTCGAGTACGTCAATCTGTCCGGTGGAACAATCGTACGACGGCCCCTGCCGTACAAGGGCTCTCAGGCTGAAGTCTAGGCTACGTGTCCTGCGTGGGTGTGCCGGCGGCCGACGACGGGGAAGGATACCCCCTTCCCAACGCAGAACCGTTGGCGTGGTCGAACTGAGTGTTTTCGCGGAGTACTGACACGGGCTTGTCCGAACCTCCTCCTCCTCTCTTGTGAGAATGGAACAAAACCTGTGAGAGACAATAGTCTTGAGTGCATGCCAACGGTGTTGGAATCTATTCCGGAATCAGGAAAATGTTACGTCCCTGGTTTGGGGATCATGGACAGAAACTGTGGCGGCTTGCGCTGAGAGCTCTACGGCCATGTCCCAGGAAATAGCTGTCTGCCCTCGAGCTACGGGCCGTGCCAGGACGACCCGCCGGCCCTATGAAGGACCTGGTGGAGGGGTCCTGCCAGGACGACCCACCGGTCCTGTGAAGGACCTGGGGGAGTATCTGCCCACCGCGGAGGGTCTTGGAGGATGTGTGCTTTCCACGTCGCTCTCTGCGGGGTCTTCCACATCTGACGCCGTGTGCCAAAGAAGAGCGCGGAGCAAATCACAAGACAGAGCTCCTCAGCACAGACACGCAGTAGAGTCCCTCTCTTGTCCTCGCTCTTGTTAGCTCTTTCCGTGATGTGGCGTGAAGGCTCAGTGCCACCTCAGTCTGCACGTACATGAGATGTTGTTAGAAATGAAACAAAGTAATTTAACATATGTTTCAAATATTCGTGACGTACCGCTCAGCCCTCAGACATGCACTGTCCCTAGTGGGTCAAGTCGTGGGTGCGTGCTGGCTGGATCTCACCCGCTCCATGCCGTGGCTAGAAGGTAAATGCCGAGTTCGAAGCAACAGAACCACTGGAACGAATGCCTATGGGCTTTGAAAGGTCGAAGGACCTAGATCTTCATCCCACCGTCCCGCCGTAGCTGTGTCCCAAGCCTAAATGTAAGGTGTATGACTGTTCCACTTCTTGTGCCCTAACAGACCCCCCCTCTACGAGACCGCTGCAAAATTACAAATTTATAAGAGCGTTAGAATATGCAACTATTTTGGTTGATTCCTAATAGCAGCAAAATGTGGCGTACCCTTGCGTTGCACGATCTACAGAAACTGCGTGTGCCGGTGGTCCGTCCGTGGTGTAGACCGAACTGTCGGAAAAAGAAAAAATAAAAAAAAAAAGTAGCTACAGATAGGAGCTAAACAAAAAGCAAAAAAAGAATAAAGGAAAGAAAAAAAAACAGAAGAAAAAAAGTAAAAAAAATAAGGATGAAAAGAAAATAAAAAAAACAAAAGAATTAAAAAAAGGTGGGTGGTGGGGGAGGTGAGGCAAGAAATAAAAAAAAAGTACACAAAAAAGAAAAAATAACATAATAAAATAAAATAACCAAACAATAAAAGAAAAAAAGCTTGTTTTAATAGCTTAAAATAGAAAAAAAAAAAAAAGAACAAATATAAAGTAAAAAAGAGAGCCAAATGAATAAAAAATAAAACTCTAAGGAACTAGAATAGAAAGATAAATAAAAAAAAAAAAAACAAAATTAAAACAGTAAAAAAATAAAAAAAAAAAAAACAACACCAGATAGAAAAAAGGAAAAGAACAACTAAAGATAAACAAAAAAAAAAACAAAAATAAAACAAAAAAAACAAACACACACCCACACCCGACAACAAAAAAACCACCTCAATAAAGAAAGGAAAAAAAAGGGGAGAGAGAAAGGAAAAGGAGTGGGAGATGAAGAGTAAGGGGCCACTCCAAGCTTAAAAATGTAAAAAAAAATACGAGCCAAGAGTCTGCTTTGAACTGTGGAATGAGTTGATATCTTATGGCGAGTTAGCTCAGCCAAACCTGACGGGACAACCTATGGTGGACGCTAACATGAACCTGGGCATAGCCCTGCCGGACCTTCATGATCATTACCATCGAGATGTCCGACAAGCCGTTCACCACTAAAGCAGTCGGCGTCGCAGTCGGCTCAAGGAGGACATTTGAAGCACCATAAAGGAAATCTGTTTTCCGTGGAGTTCTCTGAATCTTTCAACCTGTTCCACTTCCGTGAGCTGGACCCAGCTCGTGAGATGCCTTCACGCTGTGGTCCTTTTACAACATAGCGCTGTTTTATTTTAAATCACCGCTAGGGCCTGCAATATAACTCATTCTTACCTCCTATGTAGATCATGGGTTGATCTGATTGAAAGAAGCAAGATTCACAACTCTGTGGGGGTTCGGCGACTCACATTTGATCTCGGCCCAAGCATTGCGGCAAATAGGAACCTGATGCTGGATTAGCATTCGTGCATTTACTCCTGACTACTCGCCGAGTCACAATCTAGGTTGCCTATAACATCGGGTAGCCACATCCTTGCAAATTCTCATCATTCGCCGGTTTAAAATAAAAAAAAACATTTAATTACTTTCGCATCGTATACCAGGGCATTGGATCCTCATCCTGATCGTGACGAAAGCGAATAATTGTATATTACCTTGATTCCATGAGGCCAATCGCCTTGACTGCTCTAGCACGTACTTGGCATCATGCCGTCTACTTTGATGAGTGAGTAATCAAACTTTTGACTTCGTCCATTGCCTATTCTTTTCTTCTATCCAAGGGAAAAGACATTTGATGCTGTGTTTTGAATCACCTATACGTTTGACACTATGCAACAGGAGGGAGCACAGAGGAAAGAGTGCCCGTCGAGTTACGTCATGACTCCAGTTTTAAGGTATTCCTAATGTCCTTGACTCCTCTACCTAATTGGCCATAATCTTTACTGCCCTCTATACCCTAATCGTATCCCTTTTGTATTGCCGGCAACAACCCAAAGGTCTGCCTCTGTGGGTATTATGTGTTTTTCCACATGGTAGCCCTTTGCATCACCCAAAAATACCATGATCTACTAGCGGTACGAAAACCTCACACTATCTGTCTAGTGTTTATCATGCTATTCGCCCTGAGTGTAAGCTTCATGTTTCGGAAGGGGCGGAGCCCGGCAATCAACAGTTGTGACTTTGGCATCGCCGATATCCGGTCGCACAATCGCTACTTCCTAACAGTAGGAGATCATTAGTGTCGAGGACTCTTCAATTTCTCGGCGGCAAGCTACAACATTAGGATTGGTGGTATTAATCATTACTTAGGTTTCTAGTTATGATCATTAGTTACGCATTAGTTTCGAACGAATCAAACTTTGTAGTTATCTATCCAGCTTGTGGGTGTGAATGAATAAGTGCACTTGATGTTTTTAAAAATGTCCTTGTCCATTTTTTCTCTCATGTCTAACGTATAGTGGGTCTGTACATTAACTATAAATTTTCTTGTGTATGTCACTGTTTTTACAAATGAGACCTTTCTCTATCACAGATTCGTGTAAGGAGTCTGCAATGAGTGGTTCTATGCATGTGAGAACTTAAGAGAGGTTACTTTTCTTATTTGATCATATCTGAGTGTGTCAATTGAGTATATTCACAAGTGAACAAGTTTTATAATGTTAATTTATATGCGTTTGTGTGAAGGTTTGAATTTATGTCCTGTTATCGATGCCTAATGAATGATTGATGATGGGGCTATATAATCTATTGTATACGTGCTGTGCTTTGGATATTTCTATGACTGTTTTGCTTTTTCAGGGCGGCTAGTAAATCAGGTAAATAATGGCTTTTAAAACATATCCGAGGCGGTTGCAACTTAACAACCGCCTCGGATATCTCACTTCTGCACTGCTGTTATAATTACGCAGAGCGTCTCGGATAAGCTCTTATCGAGGCGTTTGTAGATGTGTAAACCGCCTTGGATAAGCAGTTCTCATAGCCGGTTATCCTCCGATGCATGCGCCCATATCAGCAACCACTCTGGTTGAGGACAGCTCCTCTATGTGCTATTTGAACGTTCTCGGATATCGATTTCT
>JAGXJF010005760.1:0-15489 GCA_019208055.1 Stipa capillata | reverse complement strand
AACTTATTTGGTTGTAAACGCTTTACATATGCATCGCATCCCCAAATTTTAAGAAAAGACAAGTTGGGTTTCTTCCCATGCCATATCTCATATGGTGTCGTTTCAACGGATTTAGATGGTGCTCTATTTAGTGTAAAAGCGGCAGTCTCTAAAGCATAACCCCAAAAAGATAATGGCAGTTCAGTTAATGACATCATCGATCTTACCATGTCCAACAAGGTTCGATTACGTCCCGAGAAGGCTGCGAGGTCGTTCAGCAATACCTGCGGGTGTATTGTCCGTGAGCATGTCAGGATCACATGCCGGGACTTCAAGAAAACGACCGACGCCCAGAAAAAGGTCCTGTTCGACAAGCTGTGGGATAAGTACGCTATCCCAAAGGCTGACAAGGAAAGAGTGTAGGGGAAAGCCGACAGCATTATGTGTGCTATGCTAAGGACATGGCGATATGAAGCAATGAAGCTGCTAGACGCTGATTTCGAAACTGCAATTAAAACTAAATGGCTAAAGATAGAACTCGAACACTGGGAGGAGTTCGTTGCTGACAAGAAGAGTGACGCATTTAAGGAGAAGAGTCGCTGGGGGAAGGAGCTGGGCGTGAAGAACAAATTCCCCCACCACCTTGGCAGCCGAGGTGTTCCAGGGAAGAGACCGATCTGGGCCAAAGAGGACGCCGCGCTGATAGCGGCTGGCAAACCAGTTCCTTTTGCCGATATCGAGCAGGAACGTGCCCAGATTTGGATGAGGGCGCACACAGTTTCTGACCTAGCTACTGGGTCACCAATTATCACGGACCCCGAGTTTTAGGTGGTTTCCGAACGTTTGGTATAATCTAAACCCAATGTCTTCTTGAAATATACTATTGTGCTTCCAATACGCTAACGGCCCATACCTTGTGCCGTTTCCCTTGTAGAGGCAGCTGTCCCAGTAGCCTGAGAGCTCCCAGGACTCCATCCATAGTGAGAGGTGGGAAGACCATCTCTCGAAGGCTCTAGGAACGAGGGAGAAGACAGGGCATGTCTGAGGAATCGGGAGCGGGGTTATATGGGACGAAGTCTCTCCTCAAGACTGTGAGGCTACCTGCCAGAGGAGGAGAGAAAGGCAAACATCTCTTATGCAAGAGATAATAAGGGCAGCCCAGGAGGCAGGTAAGCTGGCGGCGCAACAATTTTTAGAGTCTAGAGCCTACGACGCCCGCGATACATCTCGTCCACGTAAGCATCCTCATGGACATCAGGGCTCCTATCCTGTTGGATGGAGTAGCTGTGCCTCAACCTCCGACGTCGCCCCCAAGTCGCCAAGTCCCGTCGAAGACATCACTGTAAGCTTTGTCGCCACCATGAATCACTTGTATGAGGGATCTAATTCACAGCATTGTGCGGATAACAATGGGTATGACACATTGTTTATTATGCAGGGCCCCACAAAATGCCACCTCACTATCCCTTTGCCTGGCGTGAAGAAGACGGTTGCACACGGTCTAGTCTTCTCAATAGTAGGGGGCGTGACATGCCACAATGCTGCTATACCTTCCCACATGGCGAGGGTGCAGGTGGACCGCGTCGTCGCCGAGTTCAGTGACATCGTAGTCCCTGTCGCCCCTGAAGAGGATGTCACGAAGCTAGGAGACTGTATGGAGTACTACATCCTATGGCTGAAGTCACAGATAATTATCCTCGGGGTGTCCTCTCCTAGTACATCAACTATCCCCTCTCCATCAACCGGAGCCGGCCCGTCCCTGGTCGGCCTGTGCAGTACGCCCGTTTCGTTCGAACACACGACGATCCTGCCGAGCAGCAACACACGACGATCCTTCCGTCCCAGGAGGAGGAGCAACCCAAGACGGACTCGCCGCCCCGTGAAAGGTGCTCCAAGCATCAACATGACCCGAAGGCAGCAGGAAAGAAGGTCTTATCTCCAAGCGTGCTCAATGCCACAATGGGCGAAGCGTTGACGGGGCGGCACCGCTGCGAAGGAGGCAAGCAAGGAAAGCAAGAAAAAAGCCTTATCCTTCCAGACATCTGCCGAAACTATCAAGAAGCCTCGATGAGTAGTGTACGAGGCAGGTGAGCCCTTGCTCCCAGATGATGAGGTGCAGAGGTTGCCCGCACAGATGAAACTTCTCCACGATACAATCATGATGAGGTCACGGAATCGGGATGATTATGATCTACACTTTAAGGTCGAGGTGCCAAAAGATTACGGTTTCTTCCTGGACAGACAGCATGACACCTTTGACATCAATTTTGAAGATATCTTTATGTTGTTCAGCCTCTTCCGGCTCGACACCATGCTCGTCAGGCTGTGGACGCTTCACCAAGCCCAAGAGTGTAGGCATCTGCCCAACTACGCTTTTGGAATAATGGATCCGGTCATCATGAACGACTACTATGTACGAGAAGTGAAGCCGGTCCTAATAAATTTTGTCACTGAGTCACTGATATACCATAAGGACAAGGATTACGTACGCATGCACTACAACCCCTCGTAAGTTACTTACTACCGTGCCTAATTTGCTTTTTTTAAGTACGTATCCCCGTCTGTTTATATTCATTCGTTACCTTTTACGTAGCGACCACTGGATCCTCATTGTCATCTACAAGCCTTCAAGAATGATATACTATTTTGATTCCCAAAGAAGTGCCAAGCGAGACTACTTAGGAATTAAGGAAGTTCTGGAAGCCACTTTTTTGGGAATACAACTTGCGAGGGGGAGGAGCAGAATGCAAGAGCAAAAAGCTGATCCACAAATTCAACTTCCCTTGCAAGCAATAGCCGGAAGGTAGCGTGACATGTGGGTACTACATCTGCGCTCACATAGACGCGTTCGTCATATCCCACAACCCACAATGGAGCCAGGATCATTCAATAATTTCATACATGATCTGGCCAACGATAAATATGATTGGAGGAAGGACTTTGCCCGCATCCAGAAGACCTTCGCGTATATTATCAACAACGAAGTCATTCGGCCAAGCGGTGATTTCTACACGGAGTCCAATTACCCGCTTATCGCCGCCCTGCAAGCACTAGCCAAGCATCATAGACCTAGAGTAGGGCTAGTAAAAATAAACATTGTTAAATTCATTTTTTTTGTCGTTTTAATTCGTTGTAAACTAGCTTATGTATATGCTTAATATTTGTGATATTAATTGCTATATATGCTTAATATTTGTGATATTAAATGCTATATATGCTTAATATTTGTGATATTAAATGCTATATATGCTTAATATTTGTGATATTAATTGCTACAAATGCTTCATATTGTCTATTCAGATATATTAAAAAAAGTATGATAATACTTCCACTGACGGGCACAGTCTATGTACCGTCAGAGAAAACAGCTACCGCTGATGGACGGAAGTACCCTGCCCGTCAATGAAAATATATCTCAGGATGCCGCCCGGGCAGCGCTGGAAGGCTTTTCACTAACGGTCCGGATCCACCCATCAGTGAAAAGCTATCTCTACTGACGGGCGTAGAGCCCGTCAGTGGAAGTAGAATTTCCACTGACAGGAGCTTACTGACGGGCTCCGGACCCGTCAGCGAATGCTGTTTTTTGCCCGTCAGTGCAGGTGTTTCCTGAGGTAGTGTTTGGCTCCAATCACATGCTTGAGCCTAACATGGGGTTGGCATTTCCATGTGGCGGAGAACAGACGGTGCATGGAGTCCAGCTGTCGATGGGTAATGCCAAGGTGTCAGTGGACATGGTGCATTCGAATTGCTCATCGTATCCACTACCTGTACCCCAAGAGGATGACGTCACAAAACTGGGGCAGGCTATCCACACATTCATCAAGTGGCCAAAAAAGTACATCTCCTTGGTTTCCCCTACATTGCCTCCACAGTCACTTTCTCCAATACACGAAGGTAAGACCTTCTCATTTCGTGCTGCTCCACCAAAGGTGAAATCCGCTTCTGTACAATCTCAGCAAGAATTTTTCAGTAGATTTGCCCAACAGGCCACCAAATTGGTACCTCTCACCAAGCCTAGACCAACAGAAGTACGAAAAAGTCAGCCAAGGGCAAATACGTACAAGAAGAACCCTAGATAACAGGCTACGTGAAGGGGCAGCCGTTAGTGATGTAGACAGAGTTAGAAAGACTTGGTTGGGCATCTCAGATCGTGCACGATTTTTACATGAAGAGGATCAATGAGGAGAAGCATTTTCTAAACAACCAGGTTCAAGCGGCAACATTTCTTCCATGCAGGTGGAACCTTCGTCATGCCCTTCGATGAGTTATCCCTCCTCTACCTTCACGACATCTTTGATATCAGCCTACTAAGATGCTGGACACTGTAAGTGTTTTGAATAACGGTCTATGCTAAATGAACTGCCTAACTCATTGATACACACTTTCAATAACATTACTCTTGTGTGTAGACATATGATTCAAGAAGCTAGGAAAGACAATCTGAATATCGGATTCCTTGATCCACATTGGTCGTATGCACGTTAGTCAAATACAGGTCGGAAGAGGTCGAGGAGTACATTACGCAGGCCATGCTCATTCTCTGTACTAAGAGCATCATTATTCTGCCATACAACTGTCGATTCCATTGGATACTCATTTGTATTGATCCACAATATCAACATGTCGTGTACTTCTACTCCAAGAACTACCCACCAGATAATTACGCAGATTTGACGAAGATGCTAAATGGGGTGTTAAAGAAGTATGTTTCAAAGGGGGGATTGTACAAACACAAAGACCGCACTGACCCACCGATATCATTTTCTGGTAATAATTCCTCCTTCGGCTATGAATAATGCTCTCGCACATTGTAATATGTATTCTGTACAACTAAATTTACCATGCAAGTAAATTTCTGCAGTGCCACAAGCAGCCACAAGGCACCAACCGCTACTACATAATCGATTTGTACAGACGGTTCGGAAACACCGGGCGGGACGGTTTTTCGAACCGTCTGGACGAAACAGTCAGTACAAATCAGTTTTGTACAGACGGTTATTGAACCGTCTGTACAAATAACTAGTACAGACGGATCCACACACGAACCGTCTGCCTAAATGCACTGAACAGTACCTCAAAAGCATTTGTACAGACGGTTCCATCCACAAAACCGTCTGCCCAAATACACTGAATAGTACCTCAAAAGCATTTGTACAGACGGTTCCACACCCAGAACCGTCTGTACAAAGAATTCCTCCTTCGCCTATGAATAATGCTGTGGCAGGAAAACAATGCTGCCGCGGCAGCGGAAAACAACCGTTTCTGCTGCCGCGGTAGCAGTGCGGTTGTACAGACGGTGCTGCCGCCTGCTGCCACGGCAGCAGAAACAGACATTTCGGCTGCCGCGGCAGCCGTGCGGCAAGGCGGCATTGCTGCCACCTGCTGCCGCGGCAGCGAAAATGGCTGATTCCGCTGCCATGGCAGCAGTGCGGCAGGGCGACGGTGCTACCGCCTGCTGCCACGGCAGCGGAAATAGAGGTTTCTGCTGCCGCGGCAGCAGTGCGGCAGGGCGACGGTGTTGCCGCCTGCTGCCACGGCAGCCGTGCGGCAAGGCGACAGTGCTGCCGCGGCAGCGGAAACTACTGTTTCTCCTGTCCAGCAGCCGTGCGGCAGGGTAACGATGCCCGATGCGGCCGCGGTCCTGGCGCGGCAATGAAAACGCTAGAAACAAAGTGATCAATCACAGGCATAGCATGCACAGACACAGAATGTACTCATTGATCTTAGACATAGCATTCAGAAACAAACATTAAACGTCATTCTGAACCAGAAAGTCATTCACATGCATTATTACTTAAAAAAACTCTCAAGTCATTGAGGAGGAATATTTTGAGGACAATGGAATTCTCCGGTTTCCTTCAACACCTCTCTAAGTATGAAAGCTATTAACTATTTTTGAACAAACCGGACGCCCTCAGTGTCGAGCTCATCTGTAGGGAACTTAAAACTCTGCAGAAGGAAATTAAATAGCTAGGTTAGGCACGACGTCGGAACGATGAAAAATGAAACTACATAGTGTAATGACACTAACCGCCACATCTACCGGACTAGAGCGAACAATCTGCGTCATATATGTCGCGACATAGTATCCACAGAGATTATTGCCCAGTGGCTGCTTGTGGCACTGTAGAAATCATGGTTACGTGCAGGGTAATTTAGTTTTACCGAATACATATTAGAACGTGCGAGGTGATTATTCTTGGGCGAGGGAGGAATTATTACCGGGAAATGAAATCGGTGGGTCGGTTCGGTTTGTGTTGTTTTCACAGCTCCCCCCTTGGCAACATACTTCTTGAACGCCCCGTTGAGCACCGTCGTCAAATGTGCGTACTTCTCTAGTGGGTAGTCCCTGGAGTCGAAGTACGTGGCATGTAGATGTTGTGGCTCGAGGCAGACGAGCATCCAGTGGAATTCATAGTTGTACGGTAGAAAAATGACGCGCTTAGTAGAGAGAAGAAGCATGACGTCCGAAATGTATTCCTCGACCTCGTTTGGCTGGAATTGGACCATTGTGCATATGACCACTTGTGGATCGAGGAATCCGATATTAGGATTTTCTGCCCTAGCCTCTTGAATCATATGTCTACACATAAAAGTAATGTCATTGAAAGAGCGTATCAATAAGTTAGGCAATTCATTTAGCTTAAATAGTGATTGAGAACACTTACAGTGTCCAGCATCTTAATAGGCTAACATCGAGGGCGTCATGACGGTAGAGGTCGGCTAAATCCGAGAAATCAATGGTAAAGGTTCCACCTGGATGGAGCAAATGTTGCCGCTTGTACATGACGCTGATATTTTGAGGAAGCACTGTCTCCTCGTTGGACCTCTTCATGTAAAATTTGTGCACAATCTGAGCTGCCCAACCAAGTCGTTCTAACGCCGCCCGTGTCACTAGCGGCTGCTTTCCATGTAGACTCTTATCTCTGGTTCTTCGTCTACCTCTTTGCCCTTGGCCGACTTCGTGCTATTTCTGGTGGCCCTACGCTGAGCTTGAGGAGTCGTTTTGGCAGTCTGTTGGCTAGATCTGCTAGATTGCTTAGATTGTGCTGAAGCGGATTTCACCTTCGGTGGAGGAGCATGGATTGAGAAATCTGGACCGTATCGTACCGGAGACAGGGGCCGTGCAGGAGGTGGAGGGGCAACCAGGGAAATGTACTTCTTCGGCCACTGGATGAACGTGTTGACGGCCTGCCCCAGTGTCCTGACGTCATCCTCCAGTGGTACAGGAAGTGTGAAGGAGGAGCAATTCGCATGCACCATGTCCACTGCCACCTTAGCGTTACCCGCCGCTATCGGAACTCCGTGGACCCTCGAATCTTCAACATATGGAAATACTAACCCCGTGCCAGCCTCAAGCATGTCAGTGGGGCCAAAACAGCTGGGCACGAGGAGCTTGCAGCTAGTTACCACCACTATGTCATCGACAGGGAATCTTTCGGTGACGTCTTCACGCAGAATCGGCTCGACATGTAAGTCGTCGGCGTGGTCGTCATCCGGAACGTGGTCATGAGCGGATTGTTTGTGGACGTCTTCCACGGATGCGTAGCTACTCCTGCGCCGAGCATGTGGGGATGAACCTGCGGGGCTGCGTTCGGCCGCGGCGGCTGCATCCTCCTACCTTATCTGCCGTACCCGTTCTTCGACCCTTGCATCGATCCTCTGTTCTAGGCCTGCATATATTTCTTCCATCAGCTCTTTTTTCATCCGTTCATGCTCGGCTGCCTCGCGCTCTGCTTTCGTTCTCCTCTGACTCCTGTACGAACCCGCATCGTCGGGGAATCCCATCTTCCATGGAACCGTCACACCCACGCCACGCGTTCGACCCGGGTGCTCTTTGTTTCCCAGAGCCGAGGTTAGTATATCCTTTTCCCTGGCTGCTTGGAAAGTTCCTTGAGCGGATTGTTCTAACAGTCGCAGGATGTTTTCAGCCACCTGGACGGTTTCGGGCTTGTTGAAGGCGACGGTGCCATCGGCTGAGATGTTGGCCCTCGCGCGATACCAGTTCTGGGCCCGCCTCTCTGGGATCTGGGAGAACGGTGTGTCGCAACTCTCCTGAGACGCCCGCTCGTCCTCTGTTTTCCATTCCAACTCTTTGCGCGCATACCCACCGCTTCCGAGCCTGTGGGGGTGAACGTTGCATGCCTGGCGCGCCCTGTTTGCCTGACTCCACTGCACAAATTCCTCCGATGTGCACCTCTCCACAAATTCCGTCCATTGATCCTCCAAGTACCCGTAAGTCTTCGGGTCCTGCCTGTAGGGCATAAGATTGTTCTTCACGTACGTGTTGTAGAGCTCGCTCTTGAAGGTCTTCCACGCCTTGCCCATCTTGGCTTTTGCCTGTCTTTCCACGGCCTGCTCGGTACCTTCGAGGAAGTTGAACTGTGCTTTGATGGTGTTCCACAGGAACTCTTTCTCGTTATCCGGCACTGACGGCCAGCTGGCGTACGTTATCCGGACCTTCGTCCTCACCAGTGAAGCGCACGCACTACGGAATGCCGCCTGAGCCTGCTGAGGCAATATGGGCACACCCTCATCACTGACATGAGTTATCGTGTAGTGACCCGTGGGCATTTTATTTTTGCCTCGGCCACCTCGCTTTCGCTTCTGCCCACCTGATTCTTCGGTTTGCTCATGAGACGAGGCTTCTGCATGTTGGGAGGGCAACGGTTGAGCCGGTTGAGGAGACAAGTGTGGCTCATCTTGTCGAGGAGAAGAGGCCACCGACAGTTCACGTTCATCTCCTCCGGACGCCATCTTCAAAAGACAAAAAATTCAGATATGCAGTACACGACAAGATTCCAGACATTTTCATATAAAGACACATGATCCTCCACATACATCGCAAGATTCTTGCAACCCTAACCGAGCTCAATTTGAACGGAGGACATTCATTTAATAGCCGAATGTGCAAATATATAACCCTTGTCAAAAGTACAACAACTTCATAAATAGTGCTAATGTTTGTAATCTCATCATAAATATCTTCCTGAACTCTTTTATACAATTCCCAAAAATTTTGAAATCATATTTACCAAAATATGTTAAAGAGGCCATTCGAAGATCAAACCCTAAATCCTCGGATTAACGATCGTAAGTTGGACTTTCGTGACTAGCCTAGTCAGTTGATAGGACTGGTATCGTGACTAGCTACTTGTTTACATTGTAAGCTTCATTTGGACATGGAACATTGAGTTATACATGAGTTATACATGAGAAGAACAATTTGCTTCCGACGCCTGCAATATTAGTCTTGTTGGTAGGAACAACTGCCGTGAGCGATTGCAAGTATTAAGGAAGTTACCATTAGCACAATCCATGAGCTTAAGCACACAGTATACATCCAGCAGGACGAGTATCAAAAGTAACAATTCTAAATAATCATAATATTAACCAAACCCCAGCACAGCCATATCTAAGGGTAGTAATACATAAGATTTTAGTTATTGTACTGGACAGGATAGAAATATCTTCCGCAAAGCCAACTCTTGTTAATAGCACCTAGGAAAAAATTGTGCAACATATATCATTATCAGACTTAGAGAATATTTGACCAAAGTATAAGTTAGACCAGCATACTCATGTCACCAACTTAAGTTAAGAGCTGCTCTTCCAATTGAGGAAAAGTGAGAACATATGTATACATGTAAACACATTGAAAATGAAGAGAACTTAAGATCAGCGAGCATAAGCCGTAAGTATATACTATATATCAGTGCATCGAGTTAACAAGCTCCTGTAGGCATGTAGATGGTAGGTATAGGTAATCTTTAGTATTCCAGGATGTCAGGAAAGATCAAGTAGTAAATTGTTCTTGTCAAATTTAAAATGGCCATATAGCAGGTGCATTGGATCAATTAGTTAAAAATAAGGAATTATATATGCAACGCAGGAAATTTCAATCCGACATCAACTTTAGTTAATTACAAAAATACAGGAACTAGTAACTTTATCAACTACTAATACATGCACATCAATTCAAGTCCCAAATTTCCAATAGCCAATTCCAGTACACAGACTAAAGAATAGCAGAGCATATATGGGACAATCCGCTGGAAGAATCCATCCTCAAGCATGATGTTAATGTTCAGGAATTACACAAATATAGTAATCATACCCATAGGTAAATTAGCACTTGATCATTCAACAAGTTCATTACATGTACTGGTATGGCAAGAAGATTAAACAGGTCACGGAGCACGGCATAAGCATATGCACAAGAGGTCACGATGCTTAACTGCGGTGGTTTGCTTCGTCGGAAGAGGGGTTGAGCTCGAGGGCGATTTGTCGCGAAGGAACCCAGGGGGTGGCACGGCATCGTGGGTGGCGGAGCTCCAAGGCAGGGGAGGCTCTGGTGAGGGCAGCGGCTCGGCTTGGGTTGGTGGCGACGTCTTTGGGCGGAGAGGAGCTCGAGGACGACCTACCAAGCGGTGGTGCAGCGGTGGGGTCGACGGCGGCGTCGTTCCGATGACCTGCGCTCGGGGCTGCCGCCGAAGGTGTTGTCGCCGGTGAGGAGCGGAACGGCTTGGGGGCGGCGGCGGCGGCGGAGGAGCGGGACGGCTTGGGGGCGGCACTGGCGGTGGCTGAAAACCTAGGGCGGGAGATGAGGGCGCGGCGCGGGTTTTAGAAAGACACAACCCGCGCCGAGGGGTACTTATCGAAAAGGCTAATCCAGACGGTTCGGCACGTAGAACCGTCTGGATTAATAGTACAGACGACTCATAATAAAGAGTGCGTCTGTACTAATACTGCAGGTGGGACGCCTGCAATATTAGTACAGACAGCCCGTAATAAAGAACGTCTGTACTATTAATAGTACAGATGGTTCTCAATAAGGAGCCGTCTGGATTAATAGTACAGACGGCTCATAATAAAGAGTGCGTCTGTACTAATACTGCAGGTGGGACGCCTGCAATATTAGTACAGATGGCTCGTAATAAAGAACGTCTGTACTATTAATAGTACATACGGTACTCAATACGGCGCCGTCTGGATTAGCATTAGTGCAGACGGTTCTCAACGTGTAGCCGTCTGTACTAATATTGCAGGCGGGACGCTGCTACATTAGTACAGACGGTTCTGTACTACACGCCGTCTGTACAAAGATTTTGCCCGAGTTGACCTACGGTCCCACTTGTCATGACTTTCATGTTATTGATTTATTACTAGAAATGACTTAAACTTTTGAAAATCATAGAAAATTCATATGAATTCCAATTGAGTTGAACTTTTTTTGTAGATTCATATTTTAATCTTGACAATTTTATGGTATAACTGTTATTCATGTTACTGTTATGGAAAAGTTTGAAAATGCCCTTAAACCCATAAACTTGTAAAATTCATAACTAATGCAAACAAACTCCACATGACAAGATTTTTTTAATGTAAATTTATGGTTTCGTACGTACTATCACATGGTGTAGGTCTAATTCATATTACTGTAACTCAAAATCTACAAACCTATTATTGCATTAATAGTTCATACAGAAAACCCTGGTGGCGATATATAACAATCGGGTTACATCATAGAAAATAACCTAATCTCCTTTAACAGCCAGCCCTTCTTGATGATCGACGCGTAGATAGCAGGTGGCCCCGATCGGTAGTTGTTCTTCGTTGAGCGCGGTGCCGTCTCCAAGAGGAAACTCATCAAATTGATTGTACTCTTCTTCGTCCACGACATTCTCAACTCCGACAATCCTTCTTTTCCCCTGAAGGACTACGTGAAGTTTCTGATTTGTCGGGTCTTGGACATAAAAGACCTGAACAGCTTGCTTAGCGAGTACAAATGGTTCATCTTTGTATGCGGCACGTTCGAGGTCCACTGTAGTCATGCCGTACTTGTCGACCTTAACACTTGAGAGTGCGATCCAACGGCACCGGAAGAGGGGGATCTTAAAACGTACATAGTCGAGTTTCTAGATCTCCTCCATGTGCCCGTAGTACACACACACCCCACGTTTGTCCTGGAAGGCATCTATGCGGACACCGCTGTTTTGTACCGTGCTCTTCGTATCCTGTGCTCTAGTATAAAAGGTGTACCCATTTATGTCGTATGCTTCAAATTTCAGGATTGTGTGACTTGGCTATCTAGCCAACCAGCCAATATTCTCCTCTGTTGTACTATTAGCACTTCGAACCCGCAACCAGTTGTTGAAGCTGCGGTTGTGCTGTCTGGTAAGCCAAGCCTCCGTACGGCCTGGACTCTCTCTGCGTAGCTCGTCCTTATGCATGTTGATATACGGGGCTACTTCAGTCATGTGTTGCAAGACTGCGAAATGGGCTTGAGATAACGACGCGTAGTCAGGAATGAGTGTTTTCCTTCCTATGGTCCCTTTGCCGTCCAGTCTCCCCTCGTGGCGAGACGTAGGCACACCTATTGGTTTGAGCTGTTCCATGTAATCGATACAGAACTCGATCACCTCTTCGGTTGTGTAACCTTCGATGATGCTGCCCTCTGGACGAGATCTATTTCGTACGTACTGCTTGAGAATTCCCATGTACCGCTCAAATGGGTACATCTGACGTAGAAATACCGGTCCACAGATCTTTATCTCTCTCACGAGGTGGACGGTAACATGGACCATGATATCAAAAAACGACGGAGGAAAGTACATCTCAAGATGACATAATGTCTTCACCACATCGGCCTGCAACACATCTAGTGCTTCGGTATCGATGACCTTCTGAGAGATTGTGTTGAAGAAGTAACACAGCCTAATGATTGTGTCTCGGAGATAGCTCGGCTGGATATTTCGAATTGCAACAGGAAGCATCTGTGTCATCAACACATGGCAATCATAGGACTTCATACCAACTAATTTTAGATCTTCCATCGAAACAAGTTTCGAGATGTTGGCGGAGTAACCGGACGGAACTTTCACACCTTGCAAGCACCAGCATAGTTCGGTCCTCTCGGCCTTTTTCAGGTTATAGCAGGCCGGAGGAAGCCTTGTTCTGCCTTGTTGGGAGGGCTCAGGTGCAAACTCGGGCATGATCTTCATGTCTACTAAGTCGAGACGTGCGTTGAGGCCGTCCTTCGTCTTCCCTGGAATATTAAGTAAGAGACAAATCAGGCTGTCACACACATTCTTCTCTACGTGCATAACGTCGATGCAGTGGTGAACTTCAAGGTGCCGCCAGTAGGATAACTCCCAAAATATTGATTTCTTCTTCCACATGCCGCTGGCCTTCACTTTTTTACCACTCTTTCCAAGGACAACATCGATATCCTTAACCATATTGTACACCTCTTGCCTGCTGTAATGCCTTGGACGTAAAGCTCTCTCCCTCATCCCGTCAAATTGTTCCTTCATATTGCGGTACGGGTGATTCCTCTTAAGGAACCTACGGTGGCGCATGAACACTGTCTTACGGGAGTGGGCCAGCCACCTACTCGCGGTACCATCCAAGCACTGAGGGCAAGCCTTGTCTGGTTCTTTACTCTGACCCGAAAGGTTACGTAGGGCAGGCAAATCATTGACCGTGCAGAACAACATGGCGTGTAGGGTGAAGTTCTCTTATTTGTACGCATCCCATACCTGTACCCCTTCATTCCACAGTGTTTTCAGATCTTCCACCAAAGGTCTTAGGTAGACGTCAATATCATTCCCGGGTTGCTTCGGCCCTTGGATAAGCAGTGACATCATGATGTACTTCCGCTTCATACACAACCAAGGTGGTAGGTTGTACATACTAAGAGCAACAGGCCAAGTGCTGTGCCGGCTGCTCATGTTGCCGAAAGGATTCATTCCGTCCATGCTCAATGCGAACCTTATATTCCTCGGCTCCGCACCGAAGTGTTCGAAGATCATGTCGATGTTTCTCCACTGCGCGGAATCGGCAGGGTGTCTTAGCTTTCCATCTTTCTTACGGTCCTTCGAGTGCCAGCACAACAATTTGGCCTCTTTTGGGTTCGCGAACAAACGCTTCAGACGCGGAATTACGGGCAGATACCACACCACCTTAGCGGGAACTCCTTTCTTCGGCTCGATGAAAGACTCGCCATCGTCTGGTTGGCTCTTACGCTTGTAACGAGATGCTTTGCACACTGGACATGAACGCAAGTTCGATAATTTATTCTGGTACAAGATACAGTCGTTCGGACATGCATGTATCCTTTCTACCTCCATCCCCAGTGGACAAACCACCTGCTTTGCTCGGTATGTGTTTTTGGGCAGCTCGTTACCATCCGGAAGCATCTCCGAGAGGAGACCTAGGAGCGCCGTGAAACTCTTGTCTGACCAACCATAGCTTGCTTTCAATTTAAGCAGCTCGAGCACGGACGACAGCTTTGTGTATTTCGGCTTGCAACCCGGAAACAAAGGTTTTTCTAAATCCTCAATCAAGTACATGAACTTGTTTAGGTCTCTCTCAGTATTAAAGTTCACGTCAGCATCGCACAGCATCTGATCCAACCTATCATCGTCCTCTGCGCCACCACAATCATCGTCTGCACCTACTTCCTCATGGCGGCCACAATCATCGTCTGCACCTACTTCATCGTCATCTTCTCTCCTTTCATTGACTTCGGGTTCTTCGACGATGCCAACGTCTTCGTGTAACATGTTCTGCTCTTCACCATGTTTGGTCCAACACGTGTAGTCCAGTTTGAAGCCCCTAATAATCAAGTGCGCTTGGATCTGTAGGGCTGAGTTGTGTCCGAGAAATGATCTCTCATTTCTACAATCGCAACAAGGACAATATGTAAATTCAACACCCTTCTTCAACCTATCCTCCTCGGCAACTAAGAAAATTCGTCACACCATCAAGGTACGCTTGGTTCGCACAAGAACCGTACATCCACACCGATCCATCTGGCTACATGCGCTGCATAACAAGGAAATTAGTGTTAAATTGACCTAATAAAAGAAAGCCACCTAGCTTCTCATTGAAAAAAAGGAGCTTATGTAGAAATTGTACTGCAATTTAAGGGTTTAAGGGTATAAACGTAAATATCAAAATGCGGAACATCGGCATAAGATGAAATGCATGTCATGGAATAGAAGACATAAAATAAAGACTAATGCAAATGTAATCAATTTAATCGCAGTCCAGACGCTCAAAATATCGCGATCCAAATTTCTCCGGCGGTTTCGGAAACCCTAATTTGAGTTTTTAGTCAATTTTATTTTTTCTACAATGCAAACATGAATGAAAATGATATCATTGCATAGATCTTATTTTTCTGAACATTTTGATATATTATTTGCATTTTTCTGACTAATAATGAATTTTCTATGATTTTTATAAGATTTAAATATTTAAATACTCTTTTTGATCTTTTCCTCAGTAAAAATAATAAATAAATAAATTCAAAAATAATATATCCGACAGGTGGGTCCTACTGGTCATATTTTCATTTATTTTTTTATTTTTTGGCTTAATTAGCCTGAGGCCGGCGGTCGGCCGGGACGTCGGCCGAGCTCGATCGAGCACCGTGGGCGGCGGCAAGCGGCGGTGGCGCGGGACCGTGGCGGCGGACGGAGGAGGGAGCTGGGAGCGCGGCGG
>JAGXJF010005759.1:0-49530 GCA_019208055.1 Stipa capillata | reverse complement strand
TCATCAACTCCTGTAAGCAGCCACCGCCCCAAATCCCCAAACCCCCACGCACTCCCTTCTCGTTCGCTTCGGGAATTCATTCGTAACCCAACCCAAAAACATCAGCGATTCATGCGCGCCATTGCAGGGTACCAGAAGGTCGCTGACGGCAGATCCCGCCTCACCCGTCTCATCCCTGCGCAGGTACAGACTGGCGCGCTCGCTCGTTCACTCGCTCTCTTGTCGTCGCTGCGGTTCTTGATCTGATTTTTTTCGAAGCAATGTGTGGTTGCACTTTTGATGCAGCTAACTAGCTTATGCCCTTAGCTGATCTCCACATTAGTTTCGACAGGCTTCAGCCCAAAAACAACTTCCAGGTTCAATCCCAAGAAATAAACAGTATTTTGAATCAAAAATATAAAACCAACACACCTTCAGTTGTTTACCATTTGGAGTTAGCAGATCCCCACAAACATTAGTGGATGCTAAGTTTGTATCAAGCTATGCCTCAACTGAGCAGATGTTGGAGTTCCAGCATGGTAGATAAGTTCTTATCCAACAAATGACTTCCATAAGTAGGATGTGATCTCTGCAAAGATCGTAGATGCCTTAAGTAAATGGCTAGAGGATGCTTAGATTGTTGTTGTTCTTCTTCTTCTTTTGCCTTTGATGTTATTTTTGCTTTTTTGATCTTGCGGAACCCTGTTTCCATTTTTATTTTTAATATATTTCCAGTAGGGCTGTCCCCTACTATTTCCATAAAAAAAGAGCGTGACTTTGAGTGATAGAAACATGACAGTTCTCCAGTGACAGGATACTTTTGAAGGTAATAAAGCAATTTGAAATGTATATGCATGATCATTGTAAGTTGTAACAAAATAATTGCAAGGATAACCTGCTGAAAGCCTTAGGCATGTCTGGACGAGTCAAGAGCCTTGCAAGCAGCAAACCTGACATCCTTCTCATTGGACCACAACTGGAGAGATAATCCTTACAGATGTCCAATATCCTTTTCACAAGCGGAACGACCTCAGACTCACCCATGTGATCAATTGTAGCAATGCTTGTGTCCATAGAGTAGATATCAAATGGAATTAAGATCGGTATATAAAGCCACAACAGAATGACACATTTAGTCTCCATTTCTCCTGTGCTCTCTTGCCTAAGAGCCGTCGCTGAGCCCACTGTATGACACTTCTCAAGGAGAGCAACTGCAAGCTCTAGAACTGAAACCTGATGCGGGAAGAACTTGATGATGCTCTGATACCCACACACCAGGACCAGAGTGTAGATGATAATACACAGAGGCTTGATAATGTCATAGAGCTCATTGGTGCTAGCACCAAGTTCTATTATCTTTGACCGAACTAATGACATAAGCGGTGAGATGATGTCCTCTAGGTATGGCTCAAGAAGTTGATCCTCTTCTTGATATTTGTCCATCTATTTCTCAACAAAAAAACATGGCATTTATTTGTATCAAGCTCTTGAACATGACAGTTTTGGCATAAAGGTAGTTCATAGATTGACAAAACCTAACAATTTGTCTGAAAAATAAAACATATCAATTTCCAGTGCAAATTTGCTAGCTAGTCAACCAAACAGCTTAAATTGCATCCTATACTACCAAACACTCATCCAATGTTTAGTGAACAAAAACAACATTCAAATAGGGGGTTGGCGAGAAAATGAAGCTTGAAGTTTACACGATCTGTTCGGATTTTTTTGTGCTGAAACAGATTAATTTTTTTGTGTTGGATGACAATTTAAGAAGTTCATGTGATAAATCTTTTGAATCATCAATGCCAGGATTATGTTTTCACTTCACTTTCATTGCCTGCTGCTACTGGGATTTTTTAATGCATCCTATCTGCACTTTGCAATTCCATTTTCACAATTTGGTGCACGAGTTCATCTTTGTTTATCAAGTCATGGTTTAACTCTTCCTTGAGACTACAGATGAAACAATTAATTAGCGTTTTGGTTTAGGCGGTGGCAAAGCCCAGGGGTGGCAGCGGGTGGCTGGCGACGGACGGGAGCAAGCGGTGGGGGGAGGCGTTCTTCCTGCTCTACACGCCCTTCTGGCTCACACTCTGCCTCGGTGTCGTCGTCCCCTTCAAGCTCTACGAGGTACTAGCCCTCGCCTCTTGCTCGATCCATCGAGCATTCTTGGTGGATCCTGAAAGAGACTTTCAGATTGGATCCTAAAAGGAAGATTGAATCTTGAAACATTGTTGTATGTCTTGTTTGTTTTATAGTGATTTGAAGTGGTTAGCTTAGTTTCTTAAGCATTCTTGGATTTTTGTTGCAATGTGTGCAGAGGTTCATGGAGATTGAGTACTTGGTTCTTGGGTTGGTGTCCACCATGCCGACTTTCGTCATCCCTCTGTTCCTCGTAGGAAAGGTAAAATGGCACCTACTACCTCATCTTCATCAACTTTGGAAGATTTGTTCAATATGATTGCTCAGTGTTCAGAGTGACTATTAGATCACTTGTAGCGAAAATGGACAATATTTGACAACAGTATTACTGTTTCACCAAATTTAGATGTTCATCGTTTGGTGAGGGTCGAGAAACATTAGATGCATAAACAAGGACATAAATATTTCCTTGCAGTTTAGATGACAATTAATATGTTGAGAATCCATGACGTAACTACAAGCATTCAGCTGACATAATCCGTAACTGTAGTTCCCCTTGGCGTATACTGATGAAGCAATTATTTAGGAAATAAGTAAAAAAAGAATAACATTGAGTGGAGGAAGGAATAAAACCATTAAATGCTGAGTGGACAAATCAGCAAATGGGGAGAGAAGGGGAGGACAGAGGAGTGAAAGAGTAGGGCAGGGAGGAGAGCTTCACCTCCTCCGCATCTCCTTGAAGATGGGCTCCTCTCACTTGCCGCTGATGTATCCTCTTCAGAGCTGGTCTTTCTTCCTCTTGCTTTCTTTCACGTTTGTGTGGATGATGGATCAAAGCAAACACTGGAACATGAGATTCGGGACCACTCCACACTATCTTATTAGCTTCAACTAGGCGTATCATCTTGTTCCTTTTGATCTCTCTTCCAGTTTCAGTCCAAAACTGTATCTTCCCATTTCAGTCCATAAATAATGCATTTCTTATAACTCATTTTGTTACCTTTTTACTGATGTAGAATACATATTCATGTTCTGGAAGCTAACTTCATCATTTTTTTCATTTCAGGCCGATCGTGTTAGAAGTTTGAAAGATCGTTACTGGGTGAAGGTAAGTATATTCACTGTGGATCTTTTGTAAGCCAATTTGAGTTCTAGAGATGGACATGGTCTTGGAAAATCGTGTAGTTGTATGTAACATGATTCTTTTCTATAAATCTGATTCAGAAAGATAATTTTTCACTACAATTGAGCGTAACTAGGTATTAACTTTGACCCGCTGCAGTAAAAAATAAAACGTAGCTGGAAAATTATATATATATATGGAAATATGACCAATTTGATTCTTGTCAAATGACACTCATAAAAGCTGGTTGTAAAATCAACATGCTACTCTGTATGAACAATGATTATTAATATATAATCTTCAATTACTAATACAAGTAATCTGAGTGATGTTTCTCATTGTTTGTGGACTTCCCTTCTATTTGGTAATGCATTTTATGGATGCACTTTATCTTTTCAAAACTGTTTGCTAAATTCAGGACACATCTTTCAATTGCAGGCTAATGTTTGGATTATAATTTTCAGTTATGTTGGTAACTACTTTTGGACACATTACTTCTTCACAGTTCTTGGTGCATCATATACTTTTCCATCATGGAGGATGAATAATGTAAGTCTTCATCATGCAAGGGGTGATGGGCAGGGAATTCACCTAGAGTGCTTTTCTTTACAAATATTTTATTTACTTAGAGAACTTGTATTCCCTTGCCACTTCTTGTATTCCCTTCCATCAATTCTCTTCTGGTACGTACCCTAGCTGAAGGTTGTTTTATATTTCAGGTACCCCATACAACATTTCTCCTTACTCATGTGTGCTTCTTATTCTATCACATGGTATCAAATATGACACTTCGTAGATTACGTCACTCTACAGCTCACCTGCCACAGTCTATTCGGTTGTTGTTTGATGCCACATGGGTTTTAGCACTCTCATACTTCATAGCATATTTGGAGACCCTTGCCATTGCAAACGTATGTTCCAGCATATATTTGTGCTACAAACATTATGTCTTTTCTTCACCATCTAGTACTATTTAACTTTCTTTTGCTTGCTTATAGTGGTAATCTGCAATAATTTGTGTCTTAATTAGCCTTTTTGTGTGTATCCCATGTTGAGTTAATTGGGTAGAACACATCTACTCTAAGTCTTGTTTATTTTTCCTTGCATGTGAATGTAAAACAGTTACGAAGTTGGAGAAAAAAAAAGGAAAACATTGCGCCCACATGTTGAAACCAATTAGCATCACACATCACTGTGTGACTTCTGATTTACCCAATCATAGTCTTACATTATTCGTGGCACATCGAATTATGGTTAATGACTAACTATTATTAGATGACATGATTTATGATGCTGGAGAAACTTTGGTGATATCAGATTTGTATACTCTGACACATAGTATGATAGCAATTTTTGTAGATTTGTCATTGCTGGTTCAGAATGCTAGTTCTCTAGCCTATATGCTAGTGCCATCAGTTGCAACTTGCATCATGTGCTAGTTTCAGTGCATCAATGTTGTTCAAATCCACAACATTGTTTCATCGTAGACAATTAACTAATAACACTAGAGCAATGTATTATGGCTGCTATCATTATATTGAGCTAAACATGATCAGTGTATATTTTGTGAAATATAATGGAAATAAATGAGAACAACCAACTAATAATTGTTTTTTAATTCTATACATCACCTGTATCACGACATGCTGTTTTTTAGTGTAGTGAGCATGGATATGTCTGTTGAAGATGAATGTTTAGATGTTTTCAGATTAACTGTTCGCAATAGATTAGGATAAATATTTGTAGCTAATGTGTAGTTGTGATTATTACACCATTTACATGCTACTAGCAAGCTAGGTGCTCACTGCTCAGTGCATTTTCTTTTTTGGTCATAGTGGTTGCAGTGCGTGTTAGATAGCATGGAGAAGTGTTAGTGTGCTGTTTTTCACCCTTTAGTCATGCTATCTGAAATTCCAAATGTTTCTCCCCTTATGTTAATATATTTCTGTTTTGACTGAAATTATGTTAGTACCTTTATGCTTATGCATCTGTCTATATTTTGTAACTAATATTGTTTTCACCTTCTAAGAAATTGTATTTCTGATTTTCTGTGGACTTTTGCAGTTTCCATATTACGAATTTGTCGATCGGGATATAATGTACAAAGTTGGTTCATTGTTTTATGCCATATACTTCTTAGTCAGCTTCCCTATGTTCTCAAGGTAAAATTGAGTAAGAATTTATATGCGTTCAATTGGTTTCATTAATAATGTCCTCTGTGCTCTATTTCATGCAGTAACCATATACTTGTGCTATGCATTTTTTTTGTATAAGAAGAATACCTTGTTTTTCTCTAAGTACCTTGTTTTTCTCTTATTTCTGTTCGTTAAGGCAATTGCTAGGTTCCTAACCCTGTCCATGTTTGCTAAAACATTATTTTATACTAACTCTGTTCATGCTTGCTAAAATATTATTTTACACTAGCTGGATGTCTGAAACGTCGATAGCTTGAATAGCCCAAAATAGTATAGTTCCAACTTTCAACAACTTACTTTCACATCATCATTTCAGCTGGGTAGATAGGCCACTCACTGTCTTCGACAGGAACAATTTGCTTCCTTTTGTGGTATTGAAAACGCTCATTTACCCTTTATCTGAGCTTATGGTTTGTCAATCCTCATCTGATGGCACACTATAATCATGCATTAGCTCACTAGTCTCTTCAAACAA
This sequence comes from Stipa capillata, assembly GCA_019208055.1. Classification (NCBI taxonomy): domain Eukaryota; kingdom Viridiplantae; phylum Streptophyta; class Magnoliopsida; order Poales; family Poaceae; genus Stipa; species Stipa capillata. The sequence goes on along the minus strand of JAGXJF010005759.1, from coordinate 43,616 downwards.
TAAAGCGTTTATCAAGACCAATAGCAGCTAAGCACCCTGTAATAACTCAATTTGACTGATAGGAACCTGCATAAACACTGCTGTTGTAGGCTTGTAACATAGAAAAATGCAACACTGGGCGTCTTAGTTCTCATAGTCTATATCCAACTTTGTGTAACTCTGTTATCTGAAATCCAGGATCGATGAAAAAGCAGAGAAGTGGGACCTTCCCAGGGTGGCTATTGATGCGTTGGGCGCAGCAATGCTTGTCACAATAATACTCGACCTGTGGCGCTTATTTCTGGGGCCAATCGTACCCATCCCCGAATCAAGACGGTGTGGCCAGCCGGGGCTCGCATGGTTCCAGGTGCAGAACGAAAGCGTCTAATTCAGGAACCGCTGAGGGGGATGATGGAGGCCAGCCATTGCACCGTGAAGACGTGCTCTTTGATGTTGCATTGATTTGTTGTTTGCATTCAGTGTCTACTTCGTGCCCTTGTTGGAACCCTTGTTTAGCCTAATCTTGGAACCCTTGTTTTAGGATGCTGGATGCATACTCAACAGCAGGTACTTGAATTCCCTCCAAAAAGAAAAAACAGCAGGTACTTGAATAAGCTGGTAATAAAGGTGGTTTGATGTTAACCAAAAGGGGGTTCATGGTCGCCGCTGTGCACCATAGCTCTCTCGATGTAGCGCAACACCGTGCTGCTACAGGGAAGAGGGTGGGGAAACTGTGGCCTTAGTCGATGTGGGCGTGGTACGACGGTGGCGCGGATGAGGTCGTTCGAGCCTGCAGTGGGCTGCCACCGTGACGCAACATGCAGAAATTCTGTTAATAGCGTTCTCGCCACCCCCCCGACACCCCCACATGAATGAGGGCCCTGTCCTCTTGCAATTGCTTACCGTGCGGTTCTATCTCCTTTTTCCAAACGAGACATTTCTGGCGAAGCGCCGGCATGCCCCTAGCCGCTTTCACGTTTTAGAATTTAGGAATGATTCATTTGAAATGTTTTAAATATCCAAGAGTTCAGACACCACTATTTGGAAGATTCGGATTTTTCTTATTTGTCTTTTTTGCTTTTGCTAATGCTTAGTTGTTTAGAATTTTCCTAAATCTTATTTACCTAAAATTGTACATTACTTAGACTAAATTATAGTATTGAAAGTGTGTAACTTTAGCACAATGTTACTATAAGTTTTAGTTTATAGCTTATATAAGGAGTGAGGAGGGGATAGGATCGTTAAATGTTGATCAAAAGGTGTAGAAAAGTATACTACTACACAAATCGACATCACAAACGGATGAAAAACACCATCATAGACAAGTATGGCGTCCGTGTGTGATGGGTAGTTTGTGATAACCCCAGTTATCACACACGGTCCAAGCTCATCTGAGATAACTTGAATCACAGACGGGTTGTGGTGTACCCAGTTTTAAGGACTGGAAAACCCTTGTGATTCTTATACTGATTCTATGATCAATAGCCAGTACACACATGTTAGTTTGAATATCATTTTATACACGCATACAAAATACATTCATATAAAGGTGGACCGTCTCGATCGAGGTGAGATACCTAGAGCCTATCGGCTATAAATTCTGCAGCAGAAAACAAAGCGGTGGAATGGACCCACCGGTATGCCATACCCGACAGGCAACCGACTGGAGTTATGCCTTACCCTTCGCAAGACTTAATCCTCATCGTGGGAGTAAAAATCTCCTTCGTCGACCAAGTCAACAAAGCAAGTGAGTACATTGAATCTACTTGCAAGTTTTCCTCAAGGGAGAGTATAATAGTTATATTACATGCATGATTTTGTTCAAGAAATATAACTCTATCCTATGTTGCATGTTGGGCAGAAAGTAAGTTTCATTTAAATACAAGAATAATAGATTTTCAAAGTATTTTTGTAAATCAAGTCCGTCTTCGACGAGCAATGTATTCAGTATTGGCAGCATTTGCTACCATCTTGCGCTTCATCATGCCTTCCCTGACGGTTATCGGTTTAATACCTCTTCAAGCTATTCCGTGCTACTACTTCGCGGCGCGGACCTCTCAGCATTTCCACATGGAGAGCTCATGACGCACGGTGTAAGTACATCATACTTATGTCCTTAATCCCATGACTCACTTTTGTTTTGAAAACATATTCTAACCAGAGAGGAAGAAGGGTTACGCTTTCTTAAGAGGAAAGCACAATTGGAAGAATACGTCCTCGTTTAACCCGACCGGTAAGGTCAGAACGTCAGTGGCTGCTCACGGTTGATCCTTGCCTTCGCGCGCTTAGGAGGTAATTAGGGTTAGTCTCACCTGGTGGAAGAGTAGGCAGGGAGAGAGAGAATCAGGGGTATACGTCGGCTTCAGGAGCGTCACCAGTGGCCAATGGCAACATGCCTGGCGGCGGCGACATAGGAACCGCGGCCAGGACAGCTCGGGGGAGCCTCCGGTCGCTAGTGACAGTATAATGTTTGTACATCAGTCATGATCTCATTAGAGATGTGAATTCTATATGCATTATTCAGTTACATAGGAATTTAACCCAAAAAATATACTTCCATCATCTAATTTTTTGTTTGTCCCATACATCATGCCCCGAATCTAGCACTTAATCCAAGGGTTAGACATCTTCTTCTTTCTTGATCCTAGATCATTGAGCGGGTGTTCCCGAGATAATAGTGTTGTCGCCCGCTCCAGGTGAGGTAACAAGTGATCAACGACGATACATAATTAAAAACTTATATCATGGAATTTTTCTCCAGTAGTACGAATTGAGCACCCATTCCAAAGGGTTTCGCAGGTTCTTTCTTCCAGGATCTTAGATCATTGAGCAGTGGTGGTCACGAGACAATACTATCATCACCGTCCTACATGAGGTAGCGAGTAATGATCAATAGCGGGAACAAGATGATGTAGAACATGTGGACTGCATGATTGTAAGAGTGGCGCCGAATTCTAGGGCAGTTTTTGGGCATAGAGGTGCAACGCCTAAGAAGAAGAAGAAGAAAAAATTGCTGGATTTAACATACTTTATACTGCACAGCTGACCTTTTATTATAACTTTGTAGTAGTGCGTGCCCTCGTCGAAAAAAACTCTGTAACCAACGAATAGTGCTTTCCCTGTTTATATATAAGTGCAATTTTTCTTGGTAGAAGGACCTCGGTTTTCACACAGACTTTGATTATGTTGCCACCATGTGCTTTAGAAGTGTAAATGTTAGTTGTCCACAAATGGTCTTTTGCCATTTTGTGGCTACTGAAGAAGCCTATTGAGTATTGAGTGGATACACTGACAAAGTCCATTCATGGCGCAGGTTACTGGAGGAAACTGAGGATGAGGTATGTTTCTTGTCTTGGATGACATTGCCCTTCATACAGTACTTTGATTTTAGCAAATAGCCAGTTACTTGGTAATTGTGTTTCATTTTTTAACTCTACAGATCTCCTTTAAATTTTGTTTACACAAGGCCTAATGTAAATTTTTATTTTGGTTGCAGCTTGCCGAATGGATAAAAACAAGCTCAGCAGAATCAGGGAACGTGAGTCAGGCCCTTTGTGAAGATCTTAGCAAACACTGTCAGTCCACAAGGTATGTCTTATCTGATGTATCAGCATACATATGACTTAGCTGATTTTGTGTACACGGTTAGCAAACACTCTCGGTACACTTTCTTTCTTTTGTTTTCTCTTTGCTCTAAATCGAATTAGCTAACATTCTTTTCATTGTTTCTTCTTCCTGCCATCTGCAGTACTACTACCCCGATCGACGATGAACTATAACAGGATGCGTTTGTGCACCATCTTTATTCGACAAAGCAAAACAGATGAAGGTCTGGAAGAAGAAGCTCCATTTATCTCTGATACCATTTCTGTAGGACACGAAGCTGAGATATCTGGTCGTCTGTGTTTTGACAATCACATTGCTGTGTTACAAAAGGACTTACAGTTCTTTCCATACGATGACTTCTCTTAGGGCATTCGAACATTGAGAAAATTTTGATGCTGAATTACAGTTTAAAATAACCCAGTGAACTAATCTGAATGCTTGTAATGTCTTGTCGAAAGAAGATAATGCTCTTCTGATGGCATGTTTCTGACGATAGTGATGCCTCTAGTTAATTTCCCTTAAACACTGCTCGTTTTTAATGCTTTGTTCAACGCTGTTCCTGGGAATATATCTAGTGATAGAAACGCTTAAATGATACCGTGATACCAACGTGAAAAAATATAGTGCAAATAGTTATGAAAATTTCTGGAATTCTTTTATAAGATTGATACAAGATCAATCTATCGTGTCACAATTTCAAATCTGGATTCAATATACACTTCGAGAAACAAAAAGGAACAAAATCTGTTGAAAAGGAAATGCAAAAGAAAAAGAAAAATGGGAGACACTATTCAGATAAAGATATACGTCTTGGTTTTGGTAGTTTTTTGCAGGTAGTACAACATATCATACCCTATCTAACTAATGTTTTCCAGAATTTTTCATAACTATTTACACTATCTTTTTTTGGATTGGTATCATTTAAGCGCTGGTATGGTTGTGTTCTCTGTTGTTCCCTGTGCAAGTGCTTTTTTCATTCAAAATGGATGCAGAGGCGCTTTGTTAGAATTTTTTTTGCTAACTAATCTTTTCTTTATCTTTTTTTTCTAAATTTAACCCATGTTAGAATATTTTTTCAAATCTAACCATTTTGGCAAGTTCACACGTACTCCAGCATCAGGGTCATCACTGATCTTGCATATTAGATCAAACCAGAATTTAAGTTCCAGCATTCAAGGACTACATCAACATCGCAAGTTATTCTTTGGTTCTTTATATCTGTTTTACTGCTGAAATGTCAGTAGGATATTTCATTACCTCCACTGTGCATGAGCTACAGAGCTTATTCATGACATGCATCCATTTTAATACCAAGAACTTATACGGTAATATCCCAAGGACCAGTGCTCCACCTCGTCTTGCAGCCACATTTGCGTCATCTAGAAACATGAAATACTTTGAAACGATACCATTACCAATCTTTTCACCAGAAGAAACCAGATAGGTTGGAATAAAATGCTTCAATGCGTCAACAGCAGCATACTGGACAAAATTGTGAATGGTACTCAGTCCACAATATAGAATTACAGATAACCGGTGTCATGCTTGTACAGTTTTTGGGAAGTACAGGGCACTCTAGCTAATCAAAGAAATGACGACAACAACAACAAATATGGCACTGGACGATGCTGAGAGCCACATTTTGAGTGAATGGACATCAACAAGCCTTTACTGCTATTGCTAGTACATGATAAAGGAAAATTCACCTGTATTTGGGAATTGGGATGCCTCAAATTCTCATGAAGGGTTTCTACCAAACTTTGCTTTGTCTTCTCATTCAAGGATACCCCAGCCATAGAAATACATGCAATGAATCAGGAAACAGCAGAGCGCATAATCTCTCCTCCTTTACCTCGATAAAGGCATGCTTTTTCAATTGCAGGGACAACTCTTGACAAAGCTTTCTGCATGTCTACAGAATTGCACAGATGCAAGGTCACCTTTAGGGTAAGCAGTTCAATGAGAAGTATTGCAAGACATAATCCAGATATGGACAAATTGAACACTTACCTGTGGTAATAGTTAAACCAAGCTGATGCAACTTCAAGGCAATTTCTCCTGCAGCTAAAGTGCACAAATCTGATGACAGAGTGCAGGGAACTAACTTTTCAAGGGCATATCCAGCGAAGTAATCCATATCATATTGCACAAGCAAAGCAATGGCCTGCGCCGCCAACTCTCAAGATTTTCTCCTAGGAAGAAAGAAAGGTCAGCCAAATCATGTAGTTGAAAATGACTGATGATAGGTGGTACGAATTTGACATCATAAGTAAATTAACATTATTTAAAATAATGGGAATTGCTGTTACAATAATATTCAGAAGTAAATACCACCTCTGTATATTTACTTTGTTAAATAATTCTACCATAAGTTGATAGAATTGAAGCACAGGAAGTTAGAAAACAAGCAAACGGTGCAGGAGTCGGAAACAATCAAATCGCAATTTCACTTCAACCACAAAAAACCTTGCAGATAACTACATTACCCAGTGAGTTATTTTATTGCACAGTAGCTCTTCTGCAAAGGGATAATACGGAGCAACAGAAACAACAACACTCAGATAAGAGTTTGACCGGGAAGCCAATGCGAAGTAGTCTGTTGTATTCACTATATCAATGCCGTGTGGATAAGTCCCCTGTCTTCCAACATTCTCTTGAAAGGCAGCAGAAGCAGCTCTTCTACAATTAACCTGAAATCACATAGGCAAAAGAACACATAAGATCCAGTTATCAAAATATTATCCCACCAGTGAAAGCAGCACAAAATGAACCTTACTTCTCGATCATAACAAGCAACACTTAAAAGATGCGGAGCAAGTTGTTCCAAGATCGCCTTCATATCAAAAATAGTTTAGGCTCGACCAAATGCCCAACAAACATATGCTGCAGCATCTCTTACATGTGAGCCAATGCTATGTGGACCTCTTCGCACATCCTAGTGTAAAGCCTGCAAAGCAAAATACGTCATGAAATCAATTGGGACACTGAACTTGTGTTGCTGGATTATGAATATACAGTGGTGCCAATACTTAAGTGTCTCAAATATTTATAAGAATACATGTAAGACCACATGGGGCACGCAACAGCACGCCCACATTGCAATTCATGCCAAAAAAATGAATCATGCACCAGCCATTCAGAAAATTCTGATTATCAAATAAAGAGTTGCAAAAATATCTCGCAAAAACAGAAGAGTTGCAAAAGTAGTCTGCATCTTTGCAATGACAGTTCTTAAAAATGACAGTTTTGGCATAAAGGTAGTTCATAGATTGACAAAACCTAACAATTTGTTTGAAAAATAGAACATATCAATTTCCAGTGCAAATTTGCTAGCTAGTCAGCCAAAACAGCTTAAATTGGAGAGGAGTTGTGATCGGAGCAAGTGGCGGGAGCGACAGAGAGAGTAGGGGGAAGGAGTTGAGCGTAGAGGGAATGGAGAGTTCAAAAACAATCTTGATCGATGCAAAGGAAATTACAACAACAACAACAACAACCAAGCCTTTTGTCTCAAGCAAGTTGGGTAGGCTAAATGAAATTGTAGAAAAGAAAAGAAAATTTGGCATACTTAACCGTGCGGTGCCACTCGCACTTGAGCAGGCCCCGGATATTGGCATGTTCGGACGTGAATTCTTTTTGGTGTCCTTGCGGTAGATAGAGCTTTTCGACAGGTCACCTGATGAAACGAAAAGTAGTGGACATGAAAGAATGCTAGGCTTCTTGTGAAAACGTGTTTATTTTGTAAAACTTCTATAGAAACGGTACGTGTTGTGTGTGTGGAGTTCAGATATTCGAAACATGTAATGACCAATATCATCGTCCCTTTGGACAAAACCATGTGGCATATGTGTCAACGGATGTTGTTTGGGTTGCTAAACTTTATGCTAGATCAGGAAGCTTGAGGCTCCTAATAAACCACGTGGAGTATCAAATCTCACTACAAAACTCCAAAAAGGCCCATGAACTCGATGACATAGCCCACCCATCACCCAGCCCAATCCTGGCCCATCACCCAGCCCAATCCTGGCCCATCACACGTCCCTCCCCTCGTATTTAAAAGAACCCCGCGGTTCGCAACCCAATCCCGAATTCCCCGAGACCACGAGATCCCCGTCGACGGCGAGGACGTCGACATGGCCACTACCGGCGATGACGCCGCCAAGGTTCGCCCCTGCTCCCACCGCAGCCGCTAGTTCCTCCCCCCTCTCTCCCAGACCCCCAAACCCTAACGCTGCTACTGACCCTGTTTCGCGTGTGCAGCTACACGAGCTCGACGAGATGAAGCGCCGGCTCAAGGAGATTGAGGAGGAGGCCGCCGCCCTCCGCCAGATGCAGGCCAAAGCCGCCAAGGAGATGCAGGGTTAGTGCTGTCTTCCGTGTATGCTACCCTTTCGTGACGATGATTAGATCCGCATCCAGGGTATGGTTGTAGGGAAATTTCAGATCCGGGACGGCACGGTAGGCTTGCCAGTTTTTTGCTCATTGGTTTGGGCAGGTTAACCAGGCGTGCTGTTTATAACGTGAATCTGCACATCGGTAGTTTGAATGTAGTTGATTGTGTCGGAAGGCTGTATGATGCGGTCTAATTGCTGTTTAGATTAGTTATTTGAGGGCTGCATATATGCGACTTTGGGAGTTTGCATGCCTTGAGATGAATATAGCTAATATTGCTTCACACATAATTATAATTCTCTTAATTTAACAGGTTGGGGTAGGGGTAGTTTGTTGTGTTAAGCATAAGTATGGGATGGACAGCCTGTTTGGTTGGAGGGAATTGAGAAGGAATAGGAGTTTGGGAGTCGTGGGTTATAAAATCATCTGTTTGGTTGGTGGACATGAAAATTTAGGAGGGACAGGGCATGGGAGTTTGACCATTTTAACAACTGGGAGGGGGGGTGGGGGTGTGGGAATTGGGAGGGAATTGTTCTCTAGAGAACATCTCAGCTCTTCATCATAACCTAGCTTATCATCTTTAAGCTAATTCCCCATGATTTCCCACTAACCAAACGGGGGAAGAAACTTTCCTCTCAAATTGCCACTAGTAATTCTCATCACATACTGGGATTAAAAATCACCTTCCCATGCCTAATCCCTCCCTCCTCACTCTTATTCCCCTTCCCTAAGGTTGCCAAACAGGGCGGGAGGGTTGTGGAGTGGAATATTAACCTGGGCGAAGTATTGAAGTACTAAGGAACACCAAATTCACTCATATTATGTAATCTTGTATAAAATGGTGTTTAGTATCTGCCTCTTTGCTTGGCGGAGCATCTCTGAATGTTCATCATACTTCTGTGGCTGATAAACCTTGGGAGTTTATGTTCAGGCTTGGTTACACTCTTTGTGCTGTGTTTCTATATCACTATTTCTTATCGAGTCATTTTATCAATGTAGGTGGAGATCCTAATGCAACCACATCTGAAGCAAAAGAGTTCGTTGAAAATGTAAGTTTTTCATATCTTTTGTTCTCTAAATTTATGTGACGGGGCTACTGTTTATGGTAGTTATGATATTATCTGGGTATATACTACAACTCATATTCTTATGTTTCTTGTTACATGATAATGTGGTTATGCTTATGAAACTATATATACAAATTTGATGTTCAAGTTAGCTACTTGATTTACTTCAGGAGCTTAAGATGTGGAAGCATCTTGGTTCCTGGATTGGTTCAACTATGCCACAACTCTGAACATGCATCATTAAACATCTTGTTTCTATATAACAGTAGCTTAAGGCGTATTTAAGGTACACATGAATTGGGTATTTAATATGTCCACATAACACCCTATCTTAACTTTGATTTTGGTTTTTATTTTCAATAGATAGTGTTTGCTAAGTTTGTATCATTAGTGGATGCTAAGTTTGTATCAAGCTATGCCTCAACTGAGCAGATGTTGGAGTTCCAGCATGGTAGATAAGTTCTTATCCAACAAATGACTTCCATAAGTAGGATGTGATCTCTGCAAAGATCGTAGATGCCTTAAGTAAATGGCTAGAGGATGCTTAGATTGTTGTTGTTCTTCTTCTTCTTTTGCCTTTGATGTTATTTTTGCTTTTTTGATCTTGCGGAACCCTGTTTCCATTTTTATTTTTAATATATTTCCAGTAGGGCTGTCCCCTACTATTTCCATAAAAAAAGAGCGTGACTTTGAGTGATAGAAACATGACAGTTCTCCAGTGACAGGATACTTTTGAAGGTAATAAAGCAATTTGAAATGTATATGCATGATCATTGTAAGTTGTAACAAAATAATTGCAAGGATAACCTGCTGAAAGCCTTAGGCATGTCTGGACGAGTCAAGAGCCTTGCAAGCAGCAAACCTGACATCCTTCTCATTGGACCACAACTGGAGAGATAATCCTTACAGATGTCCAATATCCTTTTCACAAGCGGAACGACCTCAGACTCACCCATGTGATCAATTGTAGCAATGCTTGTGTCCATAGAGTAGATATCAAATGGAATTAAGATCGGTATATAAAGCCACAACAGAATGACACATTTAGTCTCCATTTCTCCTGTGCTCTCTTGCCTAAGAGCCGTCGCTGAGCCCACTGTATGACACTTCTCAAGGAGAGCAACTGCAAGCTCTAGAACTGAAACCTGATGCGGGAAGAACTTGATGATGCTCTGATACCCACACACCAGGACCAGAGTGTAGATGATAATACACAGAGGCTTGATAATGTCATAGAGCTCATTGGTGCTAGCACCAAGTTCTATTATCTTTGACCGAACTAATGACATAAGCGGTGAGATGATGTCCTCTAGGTATGGCTCAAGAAGTTGATCCTCTTCTTGATATTTGTCCATCTATTTCTCAACAAAAAAACATGGCATTTATTTGTATCAAGCTCTTGAACATGACAGTTTTGGCATAAAGGTAGTTCATAGATTGACAAAACCTAACAATTTGTCTGAAAAATAAAACATATCAATTTCCAGTGCAAATTTGCTAGCTAGTCAACCAAACAGCTTAAATTGCATCCTATACTACCAAACACTCATCCAATGTTTAGTGAACGAAAACAACATTCAAATAGGGGGTTGGCGAGAAAATGAAGCTTGAAGTTTACACGATCTGTTCGGATTTTTTTGTGCTGAAACAGATTAATTTTTTTGTGTTGGATGACAATTTAAGAAGTTCATGTGATAAATCTTTTGAATCATCAATACCAGGATTATGTTTTCACTTCACTTTCATTGCCTGCTGCTACTGGGATTTTTTAATGCATCCTATCTGCACTTTGCAATTCCATTTTCACAATTTGGTGCACGAGTTCATCTTTGTCTATCAAGTCATGGTTTAACTCTTCCTTGAGACTACAGATGAAACAATTAATTAGCATTTTGGTTTAGGCGGTGGCAAAGCCCAGGGGTGGCAGCGGGTGGCTGGCGACGGACGGGAGCAAGCGGTGGGGGGAGGCGTTCTTCCTGCTCTACACGCCCTTCTGGCTCACACTCTGCCTCGGTGTCGTCGTCCCCTTCAAGCTCTACGAAGTACTAGCCCTCGCCTCTTGCTCGATCCATCGAGCATTCTTGGTGGATCCTGAAAGAGACTTTCAGATTGGATCCTAAAAGGAAGATTGAATCTTGAAACATTGTTGTATGTCTTGTTTGTTTTATAGTGATTTGAAGTGGTTAGCTTAGTTTCTTAAGCATTCTTGGATTTTTGTTGCAATGTGTGCAGAGGTTCATGGAGATTGAGTACTTGGTTCTTGGATTGGTGTCCACCATGCCGACTTTCGTCATCCCTCTGTTCCTCGTAGGAAAGGTAAAATGAAACCTACTACCTCATCTTCATCAACTTTGGAAGATTTGTTCAATATGATTGCTCAGTGTTCAGAGTGACTATTAGATCACTTGTAGCGAAAATGGACAATATTTGACAACAGTATTCCTGTTTCACCAAATTTAGATGTTCATCGTTTGGTGAGGGTCGAGAAACATTAGATGCATAAACAAGGACATAAATATTTCCTTGCAGTTTAGATGACAATTAATATGTTGAGAATCCATGACGTAACTACAAGCATTCAGCTGACATAATCCGTAACTGTAGTTCCCCTTGGCGTATACTGATGAAGCAATTATTTAGGAAATAAGTAAAAAAGAATAACATTGAGTGGAGGAAGGAATAAAACCATTAAATGCTGAGTGGACAAATCAGCAAATGGGGAGATAAGGGGAGGACAGAGGAGTGAAAGAGTAGGGCAGGGAGGAGAGCTTCACCTCCTCCGCATCTCCTTGAAGATGGGCTCCTCTCACTTGCCGCTGATGTATCCTCTTCAGAGCTGGTCTTTCTTCCTCTTGCTTTCTTTCACGTTTGTGTGGATGATGGATCAAAGCAAACACTGGAACATGAGATTCGGGACCACTCCACACTATCTTATTAGCTTCAACTAGGCGTATCATCTTGTTCCTTTTGATCTCTCTTCCAGTTTCAGTCCAAAACTGTATCTTCCCATTTCAGTCCATAAATAATGCATTTCTTATAACTCATTTTGTTACCTTTTTACTGATGTAGAATACATATTCATGTTCTGGAAGCTAACTTCATCATTTTTTTCATTTCAGGCCGATCGTGTTAGAAGTTTGAAAGATCGTTACTGGGTGAAGGTAAGTATATTCACTGTGGATCTTTTGTAAGCCAATTTGAGTTCTAGAAATGGACATGGTCTTGGAAAATCGTGTAGTTGTATGTAACATGATTCTTTTCTATAAATCTGATTCAGAAAGATAATTTTTCACTACAATTGAGCGTAACTAGGTATTAACTTTGACCCGCTGTAGTAAAAAATAAAACGTAGCTGGAAAATTATATATATATATGGAAATATGACCAATTTGATTCTTGTCAAATGACACTCATAAAAGCTGGTTGTAAAATCAACATGCTACTCTGTATGAACAATGATTATTAATATATAATCTTCAATTACTAATACAAGTAATCTGAGTGATGTTTCTCATTGTTTGTGGACTTCCTTCTATTTGGTAATGCATTTTATGGATGCACTTTATCTTTTCAAAACTGTTTGCTAAATTCAGGACACATCTTTCAATTGCAGGCTAATGTTTGGATTATAATTTTCAGTTATGTTGGTAACTACTTTTGGACACATTACTTCTTCACAGTTCTTGGTGCATCATATACTTTTCCATCATGGAGGATGAATAATGTAAGTCTTCATCATGTAAGGGGTGATGGGCAGGGAATTCACCTAGAGTGCTTTTCTTTACAAATATTTTATTTACTTAGAGAACTTGTATTCCCTTGCCACTTCTTGTATTCCCTTCCATCAATTCTCTTCTGGTACGTACCCTAGCTGAAGGTTGTTTTATATTTCAGGTACCCCATACAACATTTCTCCTTACTCATGTGTGCTTCTTATTCTATCACATGGTATCAAATATGACACTTCGTAGATTACGTCACTCTACAGCTCACCTGCCACAGTCTATTCGGTTGTTGTTTGATGCCACATGGGTTTTAGCACTCTCATACTTCATAGCATATTTGGAGACCCTTGCCATTGCAAACGTATGTTCCAGCATATATTTGTGCTACAAACATTATGTCTTTTCTTCACCATCTAGTACTATTTAACTTTCTTTTGCTTGCTTATAGTGGTAATCTGCAATAATTTGTGTCTTAATTAGCCTTTTTGTGTGTATCCCATGTTGAGTTAATTGGGTAGAACACATCTACTCTAAGTCTTGTTTATTTTTCCTTGCATGTGAATGTAAAACAGTTACGAAGTTGGAGAAAAAAAAAGGAAAATTGTACATTACTTAGACTAAATTATAGTATTGAAAGTGTGTAACTTTAGCACAATGTTACTATAAGTTTTAGTTTATAGCTTATATAAGGAGTGAGGAGGGGATAGGATCGTTAAATGTTGATCAAAAGGTGTAGAAAAGTATACTACTACATAAATCGACATCACAAACGGATGAAAAACACCATCATAGACAAGTATGGCGTCCGTGTGTGATGGGTAGTTTGTGATAACCCCAGTTATCACACACGGTCCAAGCTCATCTGAGATAACTTGAATCACAGACGGGTTGTGGTGTACCCAGTTTTAAGGACTGGAAAACCCTTGTGATTCTTATACTGATTCTATGATCAATAGCCAGTACACACATGTTAGTTTGAATATCATTTTATACACGCATACAAAATACATTCATATAAAGGTGGACCGTCTCGATCGAGGTGAGATACCTAGAGCCTATCGGCTATAAATTCTGCAGCAGAAAACAAAGCGGTGGAATGGACCCACCGGTATGCCATACCCGACAGGCAACCGACTGGAGTTATGCCTTACCCTTCGCAAGACTTAATCCTCATCGTGGGAGTAAAAATCTCCTTCGTCGACTAAGTCAACAAAGCAAGTGAGTACATTGAATCTACTTGCAAGTTTTCCTCAAGGGAGAGTATAATAGTTATATTACATGCATGATTTTGAAAACATATTCTAACCAGAGAGGAAGAAGGGTTACGCTTTCTTAAGAGGAAAGCACAATTGGAAGAATACATCCTCGTTTAACCCGACCGGTAAGGTCAGAACGTCAGTGGCTGCTCACGGTTGATCCTTGCCTTCGCGCGCTTAGGAGGTAATTAGGGTTAGTCTCACCTGGTGGAAGAGTAGGCAGGGAGAGAGAGAATCAGGGGTATACGTCGGCTTCAGGAGCGTCACCGGTGGCCAATGGCTACATGCCTGGCGGCGGCGACATAGGAACCTCGGCCAGGACAGCTCGGGGGAGCCTCCGGTCGCTAGTGACAGTATAATGTTTGTACATCAGTCATGATCTCATTAGAGATGTGAATTCTATATGCATTATTCAGTTACATAGGAATTTAACCCAAAAAATATACTTCCATCATCTAATTTTTTGTTTGTCCCATACATCATGCCCCGAATCTAGCACTTAATCCAAGGGTTAGACATCTTCTTCTTTCTTGATCCTAGATCATTGAGCGGGTGTTCCCGAGATAATAGTGTTGTCGCCCGCTCCAGGTGAGGTAACAAGTGATCAACGACGATACATAATTAAAAACTTATATCATGGAATTTTTCTCCAGTAGTACGAATTGAGCACCCATTCCAAAGGGTTTCGCAGGTTCTTTCTTCCAGGATCTTAGATCATTGAGCAGTGGTGGTCACGAGACAATACTATCATCACCGTCCTACATGAGGTAGCGAGTAATGATCAATAGCGGGAACAAGATGATGTAGAACATGTGGACTGCATGATTGTAAGAGTGGCGCCGAATTCTAGGGCAGTTTTTGGGCATAGAGGTGCAACGCCTAAGAAGAAGAAGAAGAAGAAAAATTGCTGGATTTAGCATACTTTATACTGCACAGCTGACCTTTTATTATAACTTTGTAGTAGTGCGTGCCCTCGTCGAAAAAAACTCTGTAACCAACGAATAGTGCTTTCCCTGTTTATATATAAGTGCAATTTTTCTTGGTAGAAGGACCTCGGTTTTCACACAGACTTTGATTATGTTGCCACCATGTGCTTTAGAAGTGTAAATGTTAGTTGTCCACAAATGGTCCTTTGCCATTTTGTGGCTACTGAAGAAGCCTATTGAGTATTGAGTGGATACACTGACAAAGTCCATTCATGGCGCAGGTTACTGGAGGAAACTGAGGATGAGGTATGTTTCTTGTCTTGGATGACATTGCCCTTCATACAGTACTTTGATTTTAGCAAATAGCCAGTTACTTGGTAATTGTGTTTCATTTTTTAACTCTACAGATCTCCTTTAAATTTTGTTTACACAAGGCCTAATGTAAATTTTTATTTTGGTTGCAGCTTGCCGAATGGATAAAAACAAGCTCAGCAGAATCAGGGAACGTGAGTCAGGCCCTTTGTGAAGATCTTAGCAAACACTGTCAGTCCACAAGGTATGTCTTATCTGATGTATCAGCATACATATGACTTAGCTGATTTTGTGTACACGGTTAGCAAACACTCTCGGTACACTTTCTTTCTTTTGTTTTCTCTTTGCTCTAAATCGAATTAGCTAACATTCTTTTCATTGTTTCTTCTTCCTGCCATCTGCAGTACTACTACCCCGATCGACGATGAACTATAACAGGATGCGTTTGTACACCATCTTTATTCGACAAAGCAAAACAGATGAAGGTCTGGAAGAAGAAGCTCCATTTATCTCTGATACCATTTCTGTAGGACACGAAGCTGAGATATCTGGTCGTCTGTGTTTTGACAATCACATTGCTGTGTTACAAAAGGACTTACAGTTCTTTCCATACGATGACTTCTCTTAGGGCATTCGAACATTGAGAAAATTTTGATGCTGAATTACAGTTTAAAATAACCCCAGTGAACTAATCTGAATGCTTGTAATGTCTTGTCGAAAGAAGATAATGCTCTTCTGATGGCATGTTTCTGACAATAGTGATGCCTCTAGTTAATTTCCCTTAAACACTGCTCATTTTTAATGCTTTGTTCAACGCTGTTCCTGGGAATATATCTAGTGATAGAAACGCTTAAATGATACCGTGATACCAACGTGAAAAAATATAGTGCAAATAGTTATGAAAATTTCTGGAATTCTTTTATAAGATTGATACAAGATCAATCTATCGTGTCACAATTTCAAATCTGGATTCAATATACACTTCGAGAAAAAAAAAGGAACAAAATCTGTTGAAAAAGAAATGCAAAAGAAAAAGAAAAATGGGAGACACTATTCAGATAAAGATATACGTCTTGGTTTTGGTAGTTTTTTGCAGGTAGTACAACATATCATACCCTATCTAACTAATGTTTTCCAGAATTTTTCATAACTATTTACACTATCTTTTTTTGGATTGGTATCATTTAAGCGCCGGTATGGTTGTGTTCTCTGTTGTTCCCTGTGCAAGTGCTTTTTTCATTCAAAATGGATGCAGAGGCGCTTTGTTAGAATTTTTTTTGCTAACTAATCTTTTCTTTATCTTTTTTTTCTAATTTAACCCATGTTAGAATATTTTTTTCAAATCTAACCATTTTGGCAAGTTCACACGTACTCCAGCATCAGGGTCATCACTGATCTTGCATATTAGATCAAACCAGAATTTAAGTTCCAGCATTCAAGGACTACATCAACATCGCAAGTTATTCTTTGGTTCTTTATATCTGTTTTACTGCTGAAATGTCAGTAGGATATTTCATTACCTCCACTGTGCATGAGCTACAGAGCTTATTCATGACATGCATCCATTTTAATACCAAGAACTTATACGGTAATATCCCAAGGACCAGTGCTCCACCTCGTCTTGCAGCCACATTTGCGTCATCTAGAAACATGAAATACTTTGAAATGATACCATTACCAATCTTTTCACCAGAGAAACCAGATAGGTTGGAATAAATGCTTCAATGCGTCAACAGCAGCATACTGGACAAAATTGTGAATGGTACTCAGTCCACAATATAGAATTACAGATAACCGGTGTCATGCTTGTACAGTTTTTGGGAAGTACGGGCACTCTAGCTAATCAAAGAAATGACGACAACAACAACAAATATGGCACTGGACGATGCTGAGAGCCACATTTTGAGTGAATGGACATCAACAAGCCTTTACTGCTATTGCTAGTACATGATAAAGGAAATTCACCTGTATTTGGGAATTGGATGCCTCAAATTCTCATGAAGGGTTTCTACCAAACTTTGCTTTGTCTTCTCATTCAAGGATACCCCAGCCATAGAAATACATGCAATGAATCAGGAAACAGCAGAGCGCATAATCTCTCCTCCTTTACCTCGATAAAGGCATGCTTTTTCAATTGCAGGGACAACTCTTGACAAAGCTTTCTGCATGTCTACAGAATTGCACAGATGCAAGGTCACCTTTAGGGTAAGCAGTTCAATGAGAAGTATTGCAAGACATAATCCAGATATGGACAAATTGAACACTTACCTGTGGTAATAGTTAACCAAGCTGATGCAACTTCAAGGCAATTTCTCCTGCAGCTAAAGTGCACAAATCTGATGACAGAGTGCAGGGAACTAACTTTTCAAGGGCATATCCAGCGAAGTAATCCATATCATATTGCACAAGCAAAGCAATGGCCTGCGCCGCCAACTCTCAAGATTTTCTCCTAGGAAGAAAGAAAGGTCAGCCAAATCATGTAGTTGAAAATGACTGATGATAGGTGGTACGAATTTGACATCATAAGTAAATTAACATTATTTAAAATAATGGGAATTGCTGTTACAATAATATTCAGAAGTAAATACCACCTCTGTATATTTACTTTGTTAAATAATTCTACCATAAGTTGATAGAATTGAAGCACAGGAAGTTAGAAAACAAGCAAACGGTGCAGGAGTCGGAAACAATCAAATCGCAATTTCACTTCAACCACAAAAAACCTTGCAGATAACTACATTACCCAGTGAGTTATTTTATTGCACAGTAGCTCTTCTGCAAAGGGATAATACGGAGCAACAGAAACAACAACACTCAGATAAGAGTTTGACCGGGAAGCCAATGCGAAGTAGTCTGTTGTATTCACTATATCAATGCCGTGTGGATAAGTCCCCTGTCTTCCAACATCTCTTGAAAGGCAGCAGAAGCAGCTCTTCTACAATTAACCTGAAATCACATAGGCAAAAGAACACATAAGATCCAGTTATCAAAATATTATCCCACCAGTGAAAGCAGCACAAAATGAACCTTACTTCTCGATCATAACAAGCAACACTTAAAAGATGCGGAGCAAGTTGTTCCAAGATCGCCTTCATATCAAAAATAGTTTAGGCTCGACCAAATGCCCAACAAACATATGCTGCAGCATCTCTTACATGTGAGCCAATGCTATGTGGACCTCTTCGCACATCCTAGTGTAAAGCCTGCAAAGCAAAATACGTCATGAAATCAATTGGGACACTGAACTTGTGTTGCTGGATTATGAATATACAGTGGTGCCAATACTTAAGTGTCTCAAATATTTATAAGAATACATGTAAGACCACATGGGGCACGCAACAGCACGCCCACATTGCAATTCATGCCAAAAAATGAATCATGCACCAGCCATTCAGAAAATTCTGATTATCAAATAAAGAGTTGCAAAAATACCTCGCAAAAAACAGAAGAGTTGCAAAAGTAGTCTGCATCTTTGCAATGACAGTTCTTAAAAATGACAGTTTTGGCATAAAGGTAGTTCATAGATTGACAAAACCTAACAATTTGTTTGAAAAATAGAACATATCAATTTCCAGTGCAAATTTGCTAGCTAGTCAGCCAAAAAGCTTAAATTGGAGAGGAGTTGTGATCGGAGCAAGTGGCGGGAGCGACAGAGAGAGTAGGGGGAAGGAGTTGAGCGTAGAGGGAATGGAGAGTTCAAAAACAATCTTGATCGATGCAAAGGAAATTACAACAACAACAACAACAACCAAGCCTTTTGTCTCAAGCAAGTTGGGTAGGCTAAATGAAATTGTAGAAAAGAAAAGAAAATTTGGCATACTTAACCGTGCGGTGCCACTCGCACTTGAGCAGGCCCCGGATATTGGCATGTTCGGACGTGAATTCTTTTTGGTGTCCTTGCGGTAGATAGAGCTTTTCGACAGGTCACCTGATGAAACGAAAAGTAGTGGACATGAAAGAATGCTAGGCTTCTTGTGAAAACGTGTTTATTTTGTAAAACTTCTATAGAAACGGTACGTGTTGTGTGTGTGGAGTTCAGATATTCGAAACATGTAATGACCAATATCATCGTCCCTTTGGACAAAACCATGTGGCATATGTGTCAACGGATGTTGTTTGGGTTGCTAAACTTTATGCTAGATCAGGAAGCTTGAGGCTCCTAATAAACCACGTGGAGTATCAAATCTCACTACAAAACTCCAAAAAGGCCCATGAACTCGATGACATAGCCCACCCATCACCCAGCCCAATCCTGGCCCATCACCCAGCCCAATCCTGGCCCATCACACGTCCCTCCCCTCGTATTTAAAAGAACCCCGCGGTTCGCAACCCAATCCCGAATTCCCCGAGACCACGAGATCCCCGTCGACGGCGAGGACGTCGACATGGCCACTACCGGCGATGACGCCACCAAGGTTCGCCCCTGCTCCCACCGCAGCCGCCAGTTCCTCCCCCCTCTCTCCCAGACCCCCAAACCCTAACGCTGCTACTGACCCTGTTTCGCGTGTGCAGCTACACGAGCTCGACGAGATGAAGCGCCGGCTCAAGGAGATTGAGGAGGAGGCCGCCGCCCTCCGCCAGATGCAGGCCAAAGCCGCCAAGGAGATGCAGGGTTAGTGCTGTCTTCCGTGTATGCTACCCTTTCGTGACGATGATTAGATCCGCATCCAGGGTATGGTTGTAGGGAAATTTCAGATCCGGGACGGCACGGTAGGCTTGCCAGTTTTTTGCTCATTGGTTTGGGCAGGTTAACCAGGCGTGCTGTTTATAACGTGAATCTGCACATCGGTAGTTTGAATGTAGTTGATTGTGTCGGAAGGCTGTATGATGCGGTCTAATTGCTGTTTAGATTAGTTATTTGAGGGCTGCATATATGCGACTTTGGGAGTTTGCATGCCTTGAGATGAATATAGCTAATATTGCTTCACACATAATTATAATTCTCTTAATTTAACAGGTTGGGGTAGGGGTAGTTTGTTGTGTTAAGCATAAGTATGGGATGGACAGCCTGTTTGGTTGGAGGGAATTGAGAAGGAATAGGAGTTTGGGAGTCGTGGGTTATAAAATCATCTGTTTGGTTGGTGGACATGAAAATTTAGGAGGGACAGGGCATGGGAGTTTGACCATTTTAACAACTGGGAGGGGGGGTGGGGGTGTGGGAATTGGGAGGGAATTGTTCTCTAGAGAACATCTCAGCTCTTCATCATAACCTAGCTTATCATCTTTAAGCTAATTCCCCATGATTTCCCACTAACCAAACGGGGGAAGAAACTTTCCTCTCAAATTGCCACTAGTAATTCTCATCACATACTGGGATTAAAAATCACCTTCCCATGCCTAATCCCTCCCTCCTCACTCTTATTCCCCTTCCCTAAGGTTGCCAAACAGGGCGGGAGGGTTGTGGAGTGGAATATTAACCTGGGCGAAGTATTGAAGTACTAAGGAACACCAAATTCACTCATATTATGTAATCTTGTATAAAATGGTGTTTAGTATCTGCCTCTTTGCTTGGCGGAGCATCTCTGAATGTTCATCATACTTCTGTGGCTGATAAACCTTGGGAGTTTATGTTCAGGCTTGGTTACACTCTTTGTGCTGTGTTTCTATATCACTATTTCTTATCGAGTCATTTTATCAATGTAGGTGGAGATCCTAATGCAACCACATCTGAAGCAAAAGAGTTCGTTGAAAATGTAAGTTTTTCATATCTTTTGTTCTCTAAATTTATGTGACGGGGCTACTGTTTATGGTAGTTATGATATTATCTGGGTATATACTACAACTCATATTCTTATGTTTCTTGTTACATGATAATGTGGTTATGCTTATGAAACTATATATACAAATTTGATGTTCAAGTTAGCTACTTGATTTACTTCAGGAGCTTAAGATGTGGAAGCATCTTGGTTCCTGGATTGGTTCAACTATGCCACAACTCTGAACATGCATCATTAAACATCTTGTTTCTATATAACAGTAGCTTAAGGCGTATTTAAGGTACACATGAATTGGGTATTTAATATGTCCACATAACACCCTATCTTAACTTTGATTTTGGTTTTTATTTTCAATAGATAGTGTTTGCTAAGTTTGTATCATTAGTGGATGCTAAGTTGTATCAAGCTATGCCTCAACTGAGCAGATGTTGGAGTTCCAGCATGGTAGATAAGTTCTTATCCAACAAATGACTTCCATAAGTAGGATGTGATCTCTGCAAAGATCGTAGATGCCTTAAGTAAATGGCTAGAGGATGCTTAGATTGTTGTTGTTCTTCTTCTTCTTTTGCCTTTGATGTTATTTTTGCTTTTTTGATCTTGCGGAACCCTGTTTCCATTTTTATTTTTAATATATTTCCAGTAGGGCTGTCCCTACTATTTCCATAAAAAAAGAGCGTGACTTTGAGTGATAGAAACATGACAGTTCTCCAGTGACAGGATACTTTTGAAGGTAATAAAGCAATTTGAAATGTATATGCATGATCATTGTAAGTTGTAACAAAATAATTGCAAGGATAACCTGCTGAAAGCCTTAGGCATGTCTGGACGAGTCAAGAGCCTTGCAAGCAGCAAACCTGACATCCTTCTCATTGGACCACAACTGGAGAGATAATCCTTACAGATGTCCAATATCCTTTTCACAAGCGGAACGACCTCAGACTCACCCATGTGATCAATTGTAGCAATGCTTGTGTCCATAGAGTAGATATCAAATGGAATTAAGATCGGTATATAAAGCCACAACAGAATGACACATTTAGTCTCCATTTCTCCTGTGCTCTCTTGCCTAAGAGCCGTCGCTGAGCCCACTGTATGACACTTCTCAAGGAGAGCAACTGCAAGCTCTAGAACTGAAACCTGATGCGGGAAGAACTTGATGATGCTCTGATACCCACACACCAGGACCAGAGTGTAGATGATAATACACAGAGGCTTGATAATGTCATAGAGCTCATTGGTGCTAGCACCAAGTTCTATTATCTTTGACCGAACTAATGACATAAGCGGTGAGATGATGTCCTCTAGGTATGGCTCAAGAAGTTGATCCTCTTCTTGATATTTGTCCATCTATTTCTCAACAAAAAAACATGGCATTTATTTGTATCAAGCTCTTGAACATGACAGTTTTGGCATAAAGGTAGTTCATAGATTGACAAAACCTAACAATTTGTCTGAAAAATAAAACATATCAATTTCCAGTGCAAATTTGCTAGCTAGTCAACCAAACAGCTTAAATTGCATCCTATACTACCAAACACTCATCCAATGTTTAGTGAACAAAAACAACATTCAAATAGGGGGTTGGCGAGAAAATGAAGCTTGAAGTTTACACGATCTGTTCGGATTTTTTTGTGCTGAAACAGATTAATTTTTTTGTGTTGGATGACAATTTAAGAAGTTCATGTGATAAATCTTTTGAATCATCAATGCCAGGATTATGTTTTCACTTCACTTTCATTGCCTGCTGCTACTGGGATTTTTTAATGCATCCTATCTGCACTTTGCAATTCCATTTTCACAATTTGGTGCACGAGTTCATCTTTGTTTATCAAGTCATGGTTTAACTCTTCCTTGAGACTACAGATGAAACAATTAATTAGCGTTTTGGTTTAGGCGGTGGCAAAGCCCAGGGGTGGCAGCGGGTGGCTGGCGACGGACGGGAGCAAGCGGTGGGGGGAGGCGTTCTTCCTGCTCTACACGCCCTTCTGGCTCACACTCTGCCTCGGTGTCGTCGTCCCCTTCAAGCTCTACGAGGTACTAGCCCTCGCCTCTTGCTCGATCCATCGAGCATTCTTGGTGGATCCTGAAAGAGACTTTCAGATTGGATCCTAAAAGGAAGATTGAATCTTGAAACATTGTTGTATGTCTTGTTTGTTTTATAGTGATTTGAAGTGGTTAGCTTAGTTTCTTAAGCATTCTTGGATTTTTGTTGCAATGTGTGCAGAGGTTCATGGAGATTGAGTACTTGGTTCTTGGGTTGGTGTCCACCATGCCGACTTTCGTCATCCCTCTGTTCCTCGTAGGAAAGGTAAAATGGCACCTACTACCTCATCTTCATCAACTTTGGAAGATTTGTTCAATATGATTGCTCAGTGTTCAGAGTGACTATTAGATCACTTGTAGCGAAAATGGACAATATTTGACAACAGTATTACTGTTTCACCAAATTTAGATGTTCATCGTTTGGTGAGGGTCGAGAAACATTAGATGCATAAACAAGGACATAAATATTTCCTTGCAGTTTAGATGACAATTAATATGTTGAGAATCCATGACGTAACTACAAGCATTCAGCTGACATAATCCATAACTGTAGTTCCCCTTGGCGTATACTGATGAAGCAATTATTTAGGAAATAAGTAAAAAAAGAATAACATTGAGTGGAGGAAGGAATAAAACCATTAAATGCTGAGTGGACAAATCAGCAAATGGGGAGAGAAGGGGAGGACAGAGGAGTGAAAAAGTAGGGCAGGGAGGAGAGCTTCACCTCCTCCGCATCTCCTTGAAGATGGGCTCCTCTCACTTGCCGCTGATGTATCCTCTTCAGAGCTGGTCTTTCTTCCTCTTGCTTTCTTTCACGTTTGTGTGGATGATGGATCAAAGCAAACACTGGAACATGAGATTCGGGACCACTCCACACTATCTTATTAGCTTCAACTAGGCGTATCATCTTGTTCCTTTTGATCTCTCTTCCAGTTTCAGTCCAAAACTGTATCTTCCCATTTCAGTCCATAAATAATGCATTTCTTATAACTCATTTTGTTACCTTTTTACTGATGTAGAATACATATTCATGTTCTGGAAGCTAACTTCATCATTTTTTTCATTTCAGGCCGATCGTGTTAGAAGTTTGAAAGATCGTTACTGGGTGAAGGTAAGTATATTCACTGTCGATCTTTTGTAAGCCAATTTGAGTTCTAGAAATGGACATGGTCTTGGAAAATCGTGTAGTTGTATGTAACATGATTCTTTTCTATAAATCTGATTCAGAAAGATGTGCATTGAGCATTTAACCAGGTATTAGTCCATCTTGTGAATTCCAATCGGCATTGACGACCCAATCAAAGTCTGTGTGAAAACCGAGGTCCTTCTACCAAGAAAAATTGCACTTATATATAAACAGGGAAAGCACTATTCGTTGGTTACAGAGTTTTTTTCGACGAGGGCACGCACTACTACAAAGTTATAATAAAAGGTCAGCTGTGCAGTATAAAGTATGTTAAATCCAGCAATTTTTCTTCTTCTTCTTCTTCTTAGGCGTTGCACCTCTATGCCCAAAAACTGCCCTAGAATTCGGCGCCACTCTTACAATCATGCAGTCCACATGTTCTACATCATCTTGTTCCCGCTATTGATCATTACTCGCTACCTCATGTAGGACGGTGATGATAGTATTGTCTCGTGACCACCACTGCTCAATGATCTAAGATCCTGGAAGAAAGAACCTGCGAAACCCTTTGGAATGGGTGCTCAATTCGTACTACTGGAGAAAAATTCCATGATATAAGTTTTTAATTATGTATCGTCGTTGATCACTTGTTACCTCACCTGGAGCGGGCGACAACACTATTATCTCGGGAACACCCGCTCAATGATCTAGGATCAAGAAAGAAGAAGATGTCTAACCCTTGGATTAAGTGCTAGATTCGGGGCATGATGTATGGGACAAACAAAAAATTAGATGATGGAAGTATATTTTTTGGGTTAAATTCCTATGTAACTGAATAATGCATATAGAATTCACATCTCTAATGAGATCATGACTGATGTACAAACATTATACTGTCACTAGCGACCGGAGGCTCCCCCGAGCTGTCCTGGCCGCGGTTCCTATGTCGCCGCCGCCAGGCATGTTGCCATTGGCCACCGGTGACGCTCCTGAAGCCGACGTATACCCCTGATTCTCTCTCTCCCTGCCTACTCTTCCACCAGGTGAGACTAACCCTAATTACCTCCTAAGCGCGCGAAGGCAAGGATCAACCGTGAGCAGCCACTGACGTTCTGACCTTACCGGTCGGGTTAAACGAGGACGTATTCTTCCAATTGTGCTTTCCTCTTAAGAAAGCGTAACCCTTCTTCCTCTCTGGTTAGAATATGTTTTCAAAACAAAAGTGAGTCATGGGATTAAGGACATAAGTATGATGTACTTACACCGTGCGTCATGAGCTCTCCATGTGGAAATGCTGAGAGGTCCGCGCCGCGAAGTAGTAGCACGGAATAGCTTGAAGAGGTATTAAACCGATAACCGTCAGGGAAGGCATGATGAAGCGCAAGATGGTAGCAAATGCTGCCAATACTGAATACATTGCTTGTCGAAGACGGACTTGATTTACAAAAATACTTTGAAAATCTATTATTCTTGTATTTAAATGAAACTTACTTTCTGCCCAACATGCAACATAGGATAGAGTTATATTTCTTGAACAAAATCATGCATGTAATATAACTATTATACTCTCCCTTGAGGAAAACTTGCAAGTAGATTCAATGTACTCACTTGCTTTGTAGACTTTGTCGACGAAGGAGATTTTTACTCCCACGATGAGGATTAAGTCTTGCGAAGGGTAAGGCATAACTCCAGTCGGTTGCCTGTCGGGTATGGCATACCGGTGGGTCCATTCCACCGCTTTGTTTTCTGCTGCAGAATTTATAGCCGATAGGCTCTAGGTATCTCACCTCGATCGAGACGGTCCATGTCACGGACCCGGAATTGCATATGATTAGGGGAACGAGAAGTCGCCAAGGACCGAAAGACTCGTCCGCCCGGTGGCACGGTACCTGCGCCGTACGCACCAAGGTAGACGGTCCGACACCCGCCAGGTGCGAGCCGGCCGGAAGCGACCAATCTTCCCAAAATCACATACGATTCCATAATCCGGTGAAAAGTCAGAGTCGTGCCCGAATCCTACCACGACAAGCAAGGTCGGAGGAGCCCGGCAATTCTACCCACACCCTAACCTAGCTCGGAAGCTAGTGGGTCGCTCGAAAGCCCGGTAGAACGCCCACACCCTGCCTGGCCGGCACAGCATCTCAGCCAGCGGGTCACTCAACCAACCCTGCTCGACTTAGTAGAAAATGGTACGGCCTCGATCTTTCACGGCATACCCCATACACTTCATATCACTCACGCATTGTGCAGGGGCAGCCCGGATTAACAACTCGGATATCGTCACAAGCTCTACATTACGATATTAATAATAACAGTCCACGATGGGACAACCTATTACATCAGTCGGTTAACACCGGAAACATATCCGAGTACGGAGAAAATTAACAACAGCGGAAGCAAAATAATAGTCCCACAGCGACATAGCGATCGCTGAACAAAACACTAACTACCCCATACATCGAACACAACCGAGGAAACCAGACACGTCAAACATCGTCGAAAAACTCTTCGACCACCGGCTCACCTGCAAGCTCCAGGGATAACCTGGGTGAGTACGAATGTACTCGCAAGACTTATCCGTGCTTGATTAAATGTCCTACTCATACTAGTGCAACAATAATTAAACATGAATGCTTCTCAGAGTAACAATATACTTAATTATGAAAACAAAGCATAATTAACATGGAGGGAGGACAACTAGTCAATATACTACTCAGGCAACCAACCAATCAACTTCCATTACTAACACATTTACTTGCATCATTTTCAATCACTTAGGGTACAGCCCCTAGGTTAATCCCAATCTCAATCATCAACACCTAGTTCATTCAATCTCTCGGACCGTCCCGACGAAACAACCGCTAGCGATATTCGAGAGCATTATCCCTTGGAGGTTGCAAAGCTCCAAGCGGCCTTTACCATTCGACATACCCTAGCGTTGATCTCGGCAACGTCCACGTGGTGACAAGGGAAGTAGCCACGCTGGAGTTACCTCAAGGTTGGTATCGCGACAATACACCCATTCACCTAGTCGCACCAGGCTCCTCCAGTGATACCAACTTTATCCAGCTGACCCTTTTTCCTTCGGCTCTCACATCTCACCTTAGGTTCAAATATTTAGCTCATCAATTAATTTCAACCATCACTAGGCACACAATACAACACATCCTAACATGCTAGTTTAATCGAAATTAATGACAAGCTACGAACGATAATACAATCATCAACACATGAACGAAATAAGCAAGTACTGCACGCAAAAAGGGAATGCAACAAGCTCTGCTTGCCTTGAGTGCTAGGATCTAGCTCTTGCGTGTCGTCGTAAGCCGAGTGGTCTTCCTCTTCACCTTCTGTTGCGATTAACACGAACACCGGAAAATAAACGGTAAAGAACCATAAGACTCAGCATGTATGCATGCTGAATAGATGAGGCTAGATGCATGTTCCTACAGGGATCAATTGATGCTGAGGAGCTTTGATTACTTTCATGGCTTAAGTTTATCTTGCAAAGATTATGGGTAATACTAAACATGCATGCATGACATTTCATGTTGTGTGTGGGGATTTAAGGTTAGCCATGTTTTAGTTGGAATGGGTTGTTAAGTCCTAGGGTTGTATGCATGCTCAGATTCATGCGATTGCGAATTAGGGTTTTAGAGGTAATCACTTATGGTGAAGTGGCAATGAACATGCATGTTAATAATTGATTAATATTCTGAACTAATTGACTAGCGCAACTGAAATCAATTAAATCGAAGTTACAATCAATTAGTTATGCACTTGACGAGTTAGGGTTTACGGGGTTCGACGAATAAAGGAGCTAATACCTAAGACCTATCATGCATGTATTCTTACTGGGATTTCAGTGGTTACATAACGTAGTATATCTTATGAGGATTCCAGAACTATCAAGATCGTCGAAATCGGAGCTAGGGTCATAAACCTAGGGTTTATAGGCCCTCGACAACCCTAAACCTTCTACCCTAGATATCAGGACGTGCATGTTTTCAATTTCAAGTTTTGATTCAGCCATCTGGTAGAGAATCTCCTGAGCTTTCCAAATATATAAAATTTTCCAAATTTGGATAAATGGTTTGAAAGTTATGCATGTTTTAAGTTTCATTCAAAATCTGCCCTAAAATTTCGAAACCCTAAATGCTACGGACACCCGAAGGTTACACAGTTCGATCTGAAATTTCTAAACGCACCCGAAAGAGTACCCGGGGATCCCACCCCTTTATCCACGTCAGCTACCCGCGGGACCCAGCGGTCAGTGGCTCGGGCACTCGGGATCGAATCAGAACCAGCCACGCGTCCCATCCCTTCTCTCCCCCGCGCTCTCTCTCTTTTCTCTCTCTGGACCGGCCGGAGCCGAGGGCCAGGCGGCGGCGCCTCGCCGGAGAGCTCGCCGTAGGGCGCTCTGGTGCTCGGTTCTACTCGGGAGAAACGGTTACATGCTCGGGAGCTTACCCTGGTGCAGATGCGCGCAAGAGATGGACTCGGGGATGACCAGAGAAGACTGGCGACGGCGAGGGTTGCGGTGGGGCTTCGGTTTACCGGCGTCGGGGCTGCTCCGGTTGGGGATCTGCGAAGAGAAGCACACCGAGACGTTCAGGGGGAATGAGTGGGTCCTCAGGAGCAAGAAAGATGGAAAGGGGGAGGACCAGAGGAGCGAGGAGATCTCGTCGGAGTGGATGACCGGAGTTGAAGACGAAGACACGCGCGGGGTCGATTCCAGCACCGACTCGAGCTGCAATAGAGCGAGGGAGGTGAGGGGAGTGGTGAGGAAACTAGAGGGAAGAAAATTAGTTGCTCTAGCTCACCGGGGCGCTGGGGATTGCTCACCGGAGTGGCACCGGAGCTCGGGAAGAAAAGGGGTTGGGCGCTGGAGATTTAGGGTTAGGGTTTCCGATTCGGGAAATGGATGGGGGGAATGGAAATGGCTGTCGGAGAGGGTTTAAATACGGCGGCGAGGGCGCTCGGACCGGCTCTGTCGGAGTCAGGGCGCCGCCCACTCCGGCGTACCGGCGTCGGAGACGTGGAGGGGGAGGCCTGACAGCGGGCCCGGGCGCGCGGCAGAGGAGCGGGGGAAGGCGACCACGCGCGGAGGCGCCTTCGCAGAGGAGAAACGGAGAGGGAGAGGGGCGCGGGCGCGCGCGCGCGGGGAGAGAATGGGCCGGCCGACTGGGCCGGCCGAGTAGGCCGCCAGCCCGAGTAGGTTAGGGTTCTTCTTTTTATTTTTGATTTTCTATTTTACAGAATCACCCCCTTTGTTATTTTATGTACCATTCTTGCTCCAAATTTTATGAAATTTTTACAGGGACTTTGATATAATATCTAAGATGTTCTGGGGGAGTTTGAACTGGTTTGAATGAAGTTTGACCTAGGTTCCCATTCAAAATTCAATTTAGGACTTGATTTGGGATTGGTTTTTGTGGTATTTCATGTGCCAAAATAACTCCAAAAGTTATGAAATTTTGGCAGGGACTTCAAGGTGATTAATGGGACCTACTGTAAGGGTTTGAAATGCTTCGGGCAATGTTTGACTCATGACCCCATTCCATCTCCGACTTAGGGTTTACCCTTCAATTAGGTTTTAAATGCATCCAGGATTTCTGAAATTTGTCGAGGGTTTAGGGTTTCTACCCTGGGAGCTATGGATGAGCTCATGGGACCTTCTTATCTACTAGGATCTGCTCTGCCACTAAACCCTAATTTCCCGCTCCTTAGGGTTTCCGGATGAGTGACGGGGATTCACCGGAGTGTTTGATGACTTCCTCTACCCTTATTAATGACTTTGTTATTTTGAAGATTTCAAATAAATTGATTGGTGTTTGCAACAATCATCCACCGAGGATGAGATATTAACATATTCTATAAAGTACGGTTGATATACAACTAAGTTTAAATAGGGTGTGGTTGATGATAATGCCATGTATGCATGAATGCAGGGCAAATACCTATTTACCGTAAAGTGGGTATTACAGTCCACCTTTATATGAATGTATTTTGTATGCGTGTATAAAATGATATTCAAACTAACATGTGTGTACTGGCTATTGATCATAGAATCAGTATAAGAATCACAAGGGTTTTCCAGTCCTTAAAACTGGGTACACCACAACCCGTCTGTGATTCAAGTTATCTCAGATGAGCTTGGACCGTGTGTGATAACTGGGGTTATCACAAACTACCCATCACACACGGACGCCATACTTGTCTATGATGGTGTTTTTCATCCGTTTGTGATGTCGATTTATGTAGTAGTATACTTTTCTACACCTTTTGATCAACATTTAACGATCCTATCCCCTCCTCACTCCTTATATAAGCTATAAACTAAAACTTATAGTAACATTGTGCTAAAGTTACACACTTTCAATACTATAATTTAGTCTAAGTAATGTACAATTTTAGGTAAATAAGATTTAGGAAAATTCTAAACAACTAAGCATTAGCAAAAGCAAAAAAGACAAATAAGAAAAATCCGAATCTTCCAAATAGTGGTGTCTGAACTCTTGGATATTTAAAACATTTCAAATGAATCATTCCTAAATTCTAAAACGTGAAAGCGGCTAGGGGCATGCCGGCGCTTCGCCAGAAATGTCTCGTTTGGAAAAAGGAGATAGAACCGCACGGTAAGCAATTGCAAGAGGACAGGGCCCTCATTCATGTGGGGGTGTTGGGGGGGTGGTGGCGAGAACGCTATTAACAGAATTTCTGCATGTTGCGTCACGGTGGCAGCCCACTGCAGGCTCGAACGACCTCATCCGCGCCACCGTCGTACCACGCCCACATCGACTAAGGCCACAGTTTCCCCACCCTCTTCCCTGTAGCAGCACGGTGTTGCGCTACATCGAGAGAGCTATGGTGCACAGCGGCGACCATGAACCCCGAGCGTGTTGCCATGTATTGAATCCCCTTCTGGTTAACATCAAACCACCTTTATTACCAGCTTATTCAAGTACCTGCTGTTTTTTCTTTTTGGAGGGAATTCAAGTACCTGCTGTTGAGTATGCATCCAGCATCCTAAAACAAGGGTTCCAAGATTAGGCTAAACAAGGGTTCCAACAAGGGCACGAAGTAGACACTGAATGCAAACAACAAATCAATGCAACATCAAAGAGCACGTCTTCACGGTGCAATGGCTGGCCTCCATCATCCCCCCAGTGGTTCCTGAATTAGACGCTTTCGTTCTGCACCTGGAACCATGCGAGCCCCGGCTGGCCACACCGTCTTGATTCGGGGATGGGTACGATTGGCCCCAGAAATAAGCGCCACAGGTCGAGTATTATTGTGACAAGCATTGCTGCGCCCAACGCATCAATAGCCACCCTGGGAAGGTCCCACTTCTCTGCTTTTTCATCGATCCTGGATTTCAGATAACAGAGTTACACAAAGTTGGATATAGACTATGAGAACTAAGACGCCCAGTGTTGCATTTTTCTATGTTACAAGCCTACAACAGCAGTGTTTATGCAGGTTCCTATCAGTCAAATTGAGTTATTACAGGGTGCTTAGCTGCTATTGGTCTTGATAAACGCTTTATTGTTTGAAGAGACTAGTGAGCTAATGCATGATTATAGTGTGCCATCAGATGAGGATTGACAAACCATAAGCTCAGATAAAGGGTAAATGAGCGTTTTCAATACCACAAAAGGAAGCAAATTGTTCCTGTCGAAGACAGTGAGTGGCCTATCTACCCAGCTGAAATGATGATGTGAAAGTAAGTTGTTGAAAGTTGGAACTATACTATTTTGGGCTATTCAAGCTATCGACGTTTCAGACATCCAGCTAGTGTAAAATAATATTTTAGCAAGCATGAACAGAGTTAGTATAAAATAATGTTTTAGCAAACATGGACAGGGTTAGGAACCAAGCAACTGCCTTAACGAACAGAAATAAGAGAAAAACAAGGTACTTAGAGAAAAACAAGGTATTCTTCTTATACAAAAAAAATGCATAGCACAAGTATATGGTTACTGCATGAAATAGAGCACAGAGGACATTATTAATGAAACCAATTGAACGCATATAAATTCTTACTCAATTTTACCTTGAGAACATAGGGAAGCTGACTAAGAAGTATATGGCATAAAACAATGAACCAACTTTGTACATTATATCCCGATCGACAAATTCGTAATATGGAAACTGCAAAAGTCCACAGAAAATCAGAAATACAATTTCTTAGAAGGTGAAAACAATATTAATTACAAAATATAGACAGATGCATAAGCATAAAGGTACTAACATAATTTCAGTCAAAACAGAAATATATTAACATAAGGGGAGAAACATTTGGAATTTCAGATAGCATGACTAAAGGGTGAAAAACAGCACACTAACACTTCTCCATGCTATCTAACACGCACTGCAACCACTATGACCAAAAAAGAAAATGCACTGAGCAGTGAGCACCTAGCTTGCTAGTAGCATGTAAATGGTGTAATAATCACAACTACACATTAGCTACAAATATCTATCCTAATCTATTGCGAACAGTTAATCTGAAAACATCTAAACATTCATCTTCAACAGACATATCCATGCTCACTACACTAAAAAACAGCATGTCGTGATACAGGTGATGTATAGAATAAAAAAACAATTATTAGTTGGTTGTTCTCATTTATTTCCATTATATTTCACAAAATATACACTGATCATGTTTAGCTCAATATAATGATAGCAGCCATAATACATTGCTCTAGTGTTATTAGTTAATTGTCTACGATGAAACAATGTTGTGGATTTGAACAACATTGATGCACTGAAACTAGCACATGATGCAAGTTGCAACTGATGGCACTAGCATATAGGCTAGAGAACTAGCATTCTGAACCAGCAATGACAAATCTACAAAAATTGCTATCATACTATGAGTCAGAGTATACAAATCTGATATCACCAAAGTTTCTCCAGCATCATAAATCATGTCATCAAATAATAGTTAGTCATTAACCATAATTCGATGTGCCACGAATAATGTAAGACTATGATTGGGTAAATCAGAAGTCACACAGTGATGTGTGATGCTAATTGGTTTCAACATGTGGGCGCAATGTTTTCCTTTTTTTTTCTCCAACTTCGTAACTGTTTTACATTCACATGCAAGGAAAAATAAACAAGACTTAGAGTAGATGTGTTCTACCCAATTAACTCAACATGGGATACACACAAAAAGGCTAATTAAGACACAAATTATTGCAGATTACCACTATAAGCAAGCAAAAGAAAGTTAAATAGTACTAGATGGTGAAGAAAAGACATAATGTTTGTAGCACAAATATATGCTGGAACATACGTTTGCAATGGCAAGGGTCTCCAAATATGCTATGAAGTATGAGAGTGCTAAAACCCATGTGGCATCAAACAACAACCGAATAGACTGTGGCAGGTGAGCTGTAGAGTGACGTAATCTACGAAGTGTCATATTTGATACCATGTGATAGAATAAGAAGCACACATGAGTAAGGAGAAATGTTGTATGGGGTACCTGAAATATAAAACAACCTTCAGCTAGGGTACGTACCAGAAGAGAATTGATGGAAGGGAATACAAGAAGTGGCAAGGGAATACAAGTTCTCTAAGTAAATAAAATATTTGTAAAGAAAAGCACTCTAGGTGAATTCCCTGCCCATCACCCCTTACATGATGAAGACTTACATTATTCATCCTCCATGATGGAAAAGTATATGATGCACCAAGAACTGTGAAGAAGTAATGTGTCCAAAAGTAGTTACCAACATAACTGAAAATTATAATCCAAACATTAGCCTGCAATTGAAAGATGTGTCCTGAATTTAGCAAACAGTTTTGAAAAGATAAAGTGCATCCATAAAATGCATTACCAAATAGAAGGAAGTCCACAGCAAACAATGAGAAACATCACTCAGATTACTTGTATTAGTAATTGAAGATTATATATTAATAATCATAGTTCATACAGAGTAGCATGTTGATTTTACAACCAGCTTTTATGAGTGTCATTTGACAAGAATCAAATTGGTCATATTTCCATATATATATATATAATTTTCCAGGTACGTTTTATTTTTTACTGCAGTGGGTCAAAGTTAATACCTAGTTACGCTCAATTGTAGTGAAAAATTATCTTTCTGAATCAGATTTATAGAAAAGAATCATGTTACATACAACTACACGATTTTCCAAGACCATGTCCATTTCTAGAACTCAAATTGGCTTACAAAAGATCCACAGTGAATATACTTACCTTCACCCAGTAACGATCTTTCAAACTTCTAACACGATCGGCCTGAAATGAAAAAAATGATGAAGTTAGCTTCCAGAACATGAATATGTATTCTACATCAGTAAAAAGGTAACAAAATGAGTTATAAGAAATGCATTATTTATGGACTGAAATGGGAAGATACAGTTTTGGACTGAAACTGGAAGAGAGATCAAAAGGAACAAGATGATACGCCTAGTTGAAGCTAATAAGATAGTGTGGAGTGGTCCCGAATCTCATGTTCCAGTGTTTGCTTTGATCCATCATCCACACAAACCTGAAAGAAAGCAAGAGGAAGAAAGACCAGCTCTGAAGAGGATACATCAGCGGCAAGTGAGAGGAGCCCATCTTCAAGGAGATGCGGAGGAGGTGAAGCTCTCCTCCCTGCCCTACTTTTTCACTCCTCTGTCCTCCCCTTCTCTCCCCATTTGCTGATTTGTCCACTCAGCATTTAATGGTTTTATTCCTTCCTCCACTCAATGTTATTCTTTTTTTACTTATTTCCTAAATAATTGCTTCATCAGTATACGCCAAGGGGAACTACAGTTACGGATTATGTCAGCTGAATGCTTGTAGTTACGTCATGGATTCTCAACATATTAATTGTCATCTAAACTGCAAGGAAATATTTATGTCCTTGTTTATGCATCTAATGTTTCTCGACCCTCACCAAACGATGAACATCTAAATTTGGTGAAACAGTAATACTGTTGTCAAATATTGTCCATTTTCGCTACAAGTGATCTAATAGTCACTCTGAACACTGAGCAATCATATTGAACAAATCTTCCAAAGTTGATGAAGATGAGGTAGTAGGTGCCATTTTACCTTTCCTACGAGGAACAGAGGGATGACGAAAGTCGGCATGGTGGACACCAACCCAAGAACCAAGTACTCAATCTCCATGAACCTCTGCACACATTGCAACAAAAATCCAAGAATGCTTAAGAAACTAAGCTAACCACTTCAAATCACTATAAAACAAACAAGACATACAACAATGTTTCAAGATTCAATCTTCCTTTTAGGATCCAATCTGAAAGTCTCTTTCAGGATCCACCAAGAATGCTCGATGGATCGAGCAAGAGGCGAGGGCTAGTACCTCGTAGAGCTTGAAGGGGACGACGACACCGAGGCAGAGTGTGAGCCAGAAGGGCGTGTAGAGCAGGAAGAACGCCTCCCCCCACCGCTTGCTCCCGTCCGTCGCCAGCCACCCGCTGCCACCCCTGGGCTTTGCCACCGCCTAAACCAAAACGCTAATTAATTGTTTCATCTGTAGTCTCAAGGAAGAGTTAAACCATGACTTGATAAACAAAGATGAACTCGTGCACCAAATTGTGAAAATGGAATTGCAAAGTGCAGATAGGATGCATTAAAAAATCCCAGTAGCAGCAGGCAATGAAAGTGAAGTGAAAACATAATCCTGGCATTGATGATTCAAAAGATTTATCACATGAACTTCTTAAATTGTCATCCAACACAAAAAAATTAATCTGTTTCAGCACAAAAAAATCCGAACAGATCGTGTAAACTTCAAGCTTCATTTTCTCGCCAACCCCCTATTTGAATGTTGTTTTTGTTCACTAAACATTGGATGAGTGTTTGGTAGTATAGGATGCAATTTAAGCTGTTTGGTTGACTAGCTAGCAAATTTGCACTGGAAATTGATATGTTTTATTTTTCAGACAAATTGTTAGGTTTTGTCAATCTATGAACTACCTTTATGCCAAAACTGTCATGTTCAAGAGCTTGATACAAATAAATGCCATGTTTTTTTGTTGAGAAATAGATGGACAAATATCAAGAAGAGGATCAACTTCTTGAGCCATACCTAGAGGACATCATCTCACCGCTTATGTCATTAGTTCGGTCAAAGATAATAGAACTTGGTGCTAGCACCAATGAGCTCTATGACATTATCAAGCCTCTGTGTATTATCATCTACACTCTGGTCCTGGTGTGTGGGTATCAGAGCATCATCAAGTTCTTCCCGCATCAGGTTTCAGTTCTAGAGCTTGCAGTTGCTCTCCTTGAGAAGTGTCATACAGTGGGCTCAGCGACGGCTCTTAGGCAAGAGAGCACAGGAGAAATGGAGACTAAATGTGTCATTCTGTTGTGGCTTTATATACCGATCTTAATTCCATTTGATATCTACTCTATGGACACAAGCATTGCTACAATTGATCACATGGGTGAGTCTGAGGTCGTTCCGCTTGTGAAAAGGATATTGGACATCTGTAAGGATTATCTCTCCAGTTGTGGTCCAATGAGAAGGATGTCAGGTTTGCTGCTTGCAAGGCTCTTGACTCGTCCAGACATGCCTAAGGCTTTCAGCAGGTTATCCTTGCAATTATTTTGTTACAACTTACAATGATCATGCATATACATTTCAAATTGCTTTATTACCTTCAAAAGTATCCTGTCACTGGAGAACTGTCATGTTTCTATCACTCAAAGTCACGCTCTTTTTTTATGGAAATAGTAGGGGACAGCCCTACTGGAAATATATTAAAAATAAAAATGGAAACAGGGTTCCGCAAGATCAAAAAAGCAAAAATAACATCAAAGGCAAAAGAAGAAGAAGAACAACAACAATCTAAGCATCCTCTAGCCATTTACTTAAGGCATCTACGATCTTTGCAGAGATCA
This sequence comes from Stipa capillata, assembly GCA_019208055.1. NCBI lineage: Eukaryota > Viridiplantae > Streptophyta > Magnoliopsida > Poales > Poaceae > Stipa > Stipa capillata. The sequence continues at coordinate 6,566 of JAGXJF010005759.1, read as the reverse complement.
CATCCTACTTATGGAAGTCATTTGTTGGATAAGAACTTATCTACCATGCTGGAACTCCAACATCTGCTCAGTTGAGGCATAGCTTGATACAAACTTAGCATCCACTAATGATACAAACTTAGCAAACACTATCTATTGAAAATAAAAACCAAAATCAAAGTTAAGATAGGGTGTTATGTGGACATATTAAATACCCAATTCATGTGTACCTTAAATACGCCTTAAGCTACTGTTATATAGAAACAAGATGTTTAATGATGCATGTTCAGAGTTGTGGCATAGTTGAACCAATCCAGGAACCAAGATGCTTCCACATCTTAAGCTCCTGAAGTAAATCAAGTAGCTAACTTGAACATCAAATTTGTATATATAGTTTCACAAGCATAACCACATTATCATGTAACAAGAAACATAAGAATATGAGTTGTAGTATATACCCAGATAATATCATAACTACCATAAACAGTAGCCCCGTCACATAAATTTAGAGAACAAAAGATATGAAAAACTTACATTTTCAACGAACTCTTTTGCTTCAGATGTGGTTGCATTAGGATCTCCACCTACATTGATAAAATGACTCGATAAGAAATAGTGATATAGAAACACAGCACAAAGAGTGTAACCAAGCCTGAACATAAACTCCCAAGGTTTATCAGCCACAGAAGTATGATGAACATTCAGAGATGCTCCGCCAAGCAAAGAGGCAGATACTAAACACCATTTTATACAAGATTACATAATATGAGTGAATTTGGTGTTCCTTAGTACTTCAATACTTCGCCCAGGTTAATATTCCACTCCACAACCCTCCCGCCCTGTTTGGCAACCTTAGGGAAGGGGAATAAGAGTGAGGAGGGAGGGATTAGGCATGGGAAGGTGATTTTTAATCCCAGTATGTGATGAGAATTACTAGTGGCAATTTGAGAGGAAAGTTTCTTCCCCCGTTTGGTTAGTGGGAAATCATGGGGAATTAGCTTAAAGATGATAAGCTAGGTTATGATGAAGAGCTGAGATGTTCTCTAGAGAACAATTCCCTCCCAATTCCCACACCCCCACCCCCCCTCCCAGTTGTTAAAATGGTCAAACTCCCATGCCCTGTCCCTCCTAAATTTTCATGTCCACCAACCAAACAGATGATTTTATAACCCACGACTCCCAAACTCCTATTCCTTCTCAATTCCCTCCAACCAAACAGGCTGTCCATCCCATACTTATGCTTAACACAACAAACTACCCCTACCCCAACCTGTTAAATTAAGAGAATTATAATTATGTGTGAAGCAATATTAGCTATATTCATCTCAAGGCATGCAAACTCCCAAAGTCGCATATATGCAGCCCTCAAATAACTAATCTAAACAGCAATTAGACCGCATCATACAGCCTTCCGACACAATCAACTACATTCAAACTACCGATGTGCAGATTCACGTTATAAACAGCACGCCTGGTTAACCTGCCCAAACCAATGAGCAAAAAACCGGCAAGCCTACCGTGCCGTCCCGGATCTGAAATTTCCCTACAACCATACCCTGGATGCGGATCTAATCATCGTCACGAAAGGGTAGCATACACGGAAGACAGCACTAACCCTGCATCTCCTTGGCGGCTTTGGCCTGCATCTGGCGGAGGGCGGCGGCCTCCTCCTCAATCTCCTTGAGCCGGCGCTTCATCTCGTCGAGCTCGTGTAGCTGCACACGCGAAACAGGGTCAGTAGCAGCGTTAGGGTTTGGGGGTCTGGGAGAGAGGGGGGAGGAACTGGCGGCTGCGGTGGGAGCAGGGGCGAACCTTGGCGGCGTCATCGCCGGTAGTGGCCATGTCGACGTCCTCGCCGTCGACGGGGATCTCGTGGTCTCGGGGAATTCGGGATTGGGTTGCGAACCGCGGGGTTCTTTTAAATACGAGGGGAGGGACGTGTGATGGGCCAGGAGGGGGGTGATGGGCCAGGATTGGGCTGGGTGATGGGTGGGCTATGTCATCGAGTTCATGGGCCTTTTTGGAGTTTTGTAGTGAGATTTGATACTCCACGTGGTTTATTAGGAGCCTCAAGCTTCCTGATCTAGCATAAAGTTTAGCAACCCAAACAACATCCGTTGACACATATGCCACATGGTTTTGTCCAAAGGGACGATGATATTGGTCATTACATGTTTCGAATATCTGAACTCCACACACACAACACGTACCGTTTCTATAGAAGTTTTACAAAATAAACACGTTTTCACAAGAAGCCTAGCATTCTTGCATGTCCACTACTTTTCGTTTCATCAGGTGACCTGTCGAAAAGCTCTATCTACCGCAAGGACACCAAAAAGAATTCACGTCCGAACATGCCAATATCCGAGGCCTGCTCAAGTGCGAGTGGCACCGCACGGTTAAGTATGCCAAATTTTCTTTTCTTTTCTACAATTTCATTTAGCCTACCCAACTTGCTTGAGACAAAAGGCTTGGTTGTTGTTGTTGTTGTTGTAATTTCCTTTGCATCGATCAAGATTGTTTTTGAACTCTCCATTCCCTCTACGCTCAACTCCTTCCCCCTACTCTCTCTGTCGCTCCCGCCACTTGCTCCGATCACAACTCCTCTCCAATTTAAGCTGTTTGGCTGACTAGCTAGCAAATTTGCACTGGAAATTGATATGTTCTATTTTTCAAACAAATTGTTAGGTTTTGTCAATCTATGAACTACCTTTATGCCAAAACTGTCATTTTTAAGAACTGTCATTGCAAAGATGCAGACTACTTTTGCAACTCTTCTGTTTTTTGCGAGATATTTTTGCAACTCTTTATTTGATAATCAGAATTTTCTGAATGGCTGGTGCATGATTCATTTTTTTGGCATGAATTGCAATGTGGGCGTGCTGTTGCGTGCCCCATGTGGTCTTACATGTATTCTTATAAATATTTGAGACACTTAAGTATTGGCACCACTGTATATTCATAATCCAGCAACACAAGTTCAGTGTCCCAATTGATTTCATGACGTATTTTGCTTTGCAGGCTTTACACTAGGATGTGCGAAGAGGTCCACATAGCATTGGCTCACATGTAAGAGATGCTGCAGCATATGTTTGTTGGGCATTTGGTCGAGCCTAAACTATTTTTGATATGAAGGCGATCTTGGAACAACTTGCTCCGCATCTTTTAAGTGTTGCTTGTTATGATCGAGAAGTAAGGTTCATTTTGTGCTGCTTTCACTGGTGGGATAATATTTTGATAACTGGATCTTATGTGTTCTTTTGCCTATGTGATTTCAGGTTAATTGTAGAAGAGCTGCTTCTGCTGCCTTTCAAGAGAATGTTGGAAGACAGGGGACTTATCCACACGGCATTGATATAGTGAATACAACAGACTACTTCGCATTGGCTTCCCGGTCAAACTCTTATCTGAGTGTCGCTGTTTCTGTTGCTCCGTATTATCCCTTTGCAGAAGAGCTACTGTGCAATAAAATAACTCACTGGGTAATGTAGTTATCTGCAAGGTTTTTTGTGGTTGAAGTGAAATTGCGATTTGATTGTTTCCGACTCCTGCACCGTTTGCTTGTTTTCTAACTTCCTGTGCTTCAATTCTATCAACTTATGGTAGAATTATTTAACAAAGTAAATATACAGAGGTGGTATTTACTTCTGAATATTATTGTAACAGCAATTCCCATTATTTTAAATAATGTTAATTTACTTATGATGTCAAATTCGTACCACCTATCATCAGTCATTTTCAACTACATGATTTGGCTGACCTTTCTTTCTTCCTAGGAGAAAATCTTGAGAGTTGGCGGCGCAGGCCATTGCTTTGCTTGTGCAATATGATATGGATTACTTCGCTGGATATGCCCTTGAAAAGTTAGTTCCCTGCACTCTGTCATCAGATTTGTGCACTTTAGCTGCAGGAGAAATTGCCTTGAAGTTGCATCAGCTTGGTTTAACTATTACCACAGGTAAGTGTTCAATTTGTCCATATCTGGATTATGTCTTGCAATACTTCTCATTGAACTGCTTACCCTAAAGGTGACCTTGCATCTGTGCAATTCTGTAGACATGCAGAAAGCTTTGTCAAGAGTTGTCCCTGCAATTGAAAAAGCATGCCTTTATCGAGGTAAAGGAGGAGAGATTATGCGCTCTGCTGTTTCCTGATTCATTGCATGTATTTCTATGGCTGGGGTATCCTTGAATGAGAAGACAAAGCAAAGTTTGGTAGAAACCCTTCATGAGAATTTGAGGCATCCCAATTCCCAAATACAGGTGAATTTTCCTTTATCATGTACTAGCAATAGCAGTAAAGGCTTGTTGATGTCCATTCACTCAAAATGTGGCTCTCAGCAGTGTCCAGTGCCATATTTGTTGTTGTTGTCGTCATTTGTTTGATTAGCTAGAGTGCCTGTACTTCCCAAAAACTGTACAAGCATGACACCGGTTATCTGTAATTCTATATTGTGGACTGAGTACCATTCACAATTTTGTCCAGTATGCTGCTGTTGACGCATTGAAGCATTTTATTCCAACCTATCTGGTTTCTTCTGGTGAAAAGATTGGTAATGGTATCGTTTCAAAGTATTTCATGTTTCTAGATGACGCAAATGTGGCTGCAAGACGAGGTGGAGCACTGGTCCTTGGGATATTACCGTATAAGTTCTTGGTATTAAAATGGATGCATGTCATGAATAAGCTCTGTAGCTCATGCACAGTGGAGGTAATGAAATATCCTACTGACATTTCAGCAGTAAAACAGATATAAAGAACCAAAGAATAACTTGCGATGTTGATGTAGTCCTTGAATGCTGGAACTTAAATTCTGGTTTGATCTAATATGCAAGATCAGTGATGACCCTGATGCTGGAGTACGTGTGAACTTGCCAAAATGGTTAGATTTGAAAAAATATTCTAACATGGGTTAAATTTAGAAAAAAAAGATAAAGAAAAGATTAGTTAGCAAAAAAAATTCTAACAAAGCGCCTCTGCATCCATTTTGAATGAAAAAAGCACTTGCACAGGGAACAACAGAGAACACAACCATACCAGCGCTTAAATGATACCAATCCAAAAAAAGATAGTGTAAATAGTTATGAAAAATTCTGGAAAACATTAGTTAGATAGGGTATGATATGTTGTACTACCTGCAAAAAACTACCAAAACCAAGACGTATATCTTTATCTGAATAGTGTCTCCCATTTTTCTTTTTCTTTTGCATTTCTTTTTCAACAGATTTTGTTCCTTTTTGTTTCTCGAAGTGTATATTGAATCCAGATTTGAAATTGTGACACGATAGATTGATCTTGTATCAATCTTATAAAAGAATTCCAGAAATTTTCATAACTATTTGCACTATATTTTTTCACGTTGGTATCACGGTATCATTTAAACGTTTCTATCACTAGATATATTCCCAGGAACAGCGTTGAACAAAGCATTAAAAACGAGCAGTGTTTAAGGGAAATTAACTAGAGGCATCACTATCGTCAGAAACATGCCATCAGAAGAGCATTATCTTCTTTCGACAAGACATTACAAGCATTCAGATTAGTTCACTGGGTTATTTTAAACTGTAATTCAGCATCAAAATTTTCTCAATGTTCGAATGCCCTAAGAGAAGTCATCGTATGGAAAGAACTGTAAGTCCTTTTGTAACACAGCAATGTGATTGTCAAAACACAGACGACCAGATATCTCAGCTTCGTGTCCTACAGAAATGGTATCAGAGATAAATGGAGCTTCTTCTTCCAGACCTTCATCTGTTTTGCTTTGTCGAATAAAGATGGTGCACAAACGCATCCTGTTATAGTTCATCGTCGATCGGGGTAGTAGTACTGCAGATGGCAGGAAGAAGAAACAATGAAAAGAATGTTAGCTAATTCGATTTAGAGCAAAGAGAAAACAAAAGAAAGAAAGTGTACCGAGAGTGTTTGCTAACCGTGTACACAAAATCAGCTAAGTCATATGTATGCTGATACATCAGATAAGACATACCTTGTGGACTGACAGTGTTTGCTAAGATCTTCACAAAGGGCCTGACTCACGTTCCCTGATTCTGCTGAGCTTGTTTTTATCCATTCGGCAAGCTGCAACCAAAATAAAAATTTACATTAGGCCTTGTGTAAACAAAATTTAAAGGAGATCTGTAGAGTTAAAAAATGAAACACAATTACCAAGTAACTGGCTATTTGCTAAAATCAAAGTACTGTATGAAGGGCAATGTCATCCAAGACAAGAAACATACCTCATCCTCAGTTTCCTCCAGTAACCTGCGCCATGAATGGACTTTGTCAGTGTATCCACTCAATACTCAATAGGCTTCTTCAGTAGCCACAAAATGGCAAAAGACCATTTGTGGACAACTAACATTTACACTTCTAAAGCACATGGTGGCAACATAATCAAAGTCTGTGTGAAAACCGAGGTCCTTCTACCAAGAAAAATTGCACTTATATATAAACAGGGAAAGCACTATTCGTTGGTTACAGAGTTTTTTTTCGACGAGGGCACGCACTACTACAAAGTTATAATAAAAGGTCAGCTGTGCAGTATAAAGTATGTTAAATCCAGCAATTTTTCTTCTTCTTCTTCTTCTT